>VWZV01005860.1:43043-172753 GCA_013397155.1 Irena cyanogastra | reverse complement strand
TTTTTGATAGAAAAAAAGAAAGGGTGGGGGGGGGGGGGGAGTCCACCTTTTTGTTAAATTAGCTTAAAGCAAACAAACTAAAACTTCTAAATATTGTCCAATGCAATTCATTATGCCGGTGCAGTACTCTTTTTTTCTGCTTCTTCTCCTTTTTTTTCCCCTTTCCATTGCCTGAATAATGTTCTTTGAAGACTACATCATCAATAAACCACTCTGGTGAGGTTTAGAGGGCCTAGAATAATGAATAACAATTAGGGGCATTTAAAAGGTAATATTTTTTCCTGCAATTTGGGAATTGATTTATGAAGTTGGGGATCCTCCAATTTCATCAAATAAATGGTTTCTTAAACCAATTCTTCTTACCGTCATGGTAACACCTTTAGATCTGGCACAGTTAGCAAGCTTTCTTGCCAACTTATTGTTTTTGATGCAAATGAAGCATCTCAACTTGCACAATTAACAGAATTCCTGTCTAAAAATGTTATACATTTTCCAGTTAAAGTAGTGCAGGATCAGTTTTACAATGAGAACTATCCTGTTGGGTTCCATCTGTGTGATGTTACACTTATTTTTGAAATTAAAGCCGTGGATATTTTTCCTCATGACGTTTCTTGAAAATGTGTTGGAATTTGAAGGCCTGATGAGCACACCTCAAATGGAGCCTTGCCGTGAGCCTGGATAAGTGAGTAAAAGGTCAAAGTCCTGCTTAGCAGCTTGGAAGAACAAACCATAATGCCAAAACCAGTCAGTGAAATCAAGAAGTGGATGTGTAAAGCACACGGAAAAAGCGGTTGGAGTGAGGAGCAGGATTGTGATAATCACCCCAGTGACAAAGAAGTGTCCACAGCCTCAAAAACAAGGAAGCCCAGCCTGGGCAGTCACTGACTCTCAGGCTACCTAAGTGACCTTCATCTCCAGCTCAGTGCCAGCGAGCTTTGATTCACCTTTCAACAACCAGCCCCTGGGAGCTTTCCAGTGTCTGGCTGGTGGGTCTCCTAATGGAATTAAACTCTAATACCTTGGACTCTGGTAGGGCTGAATGTATGGATAAAAAGATGCTGAGCTAATAGTCTTTCTTACAGATCTGTAAGCCTCTTTGGAAGTACAAACCAGAATAATATTTTCCAGAGGCTCTAACCTCTTTGGTAGAACAAACCCCCCCCAGGCAGAATATGTAAAGTTTTGAAAAACATGAAAATATCCCCTTTTACCCCAAGAAGGGTGAACAGCACAACTTGTAGGAAAAAATATTTAATGCACCCAGAAGTATTGCTTATAGTGCATTGCAAACAAAATCTGTTTCTTCAGGCTTCCCTCCCTCCTCTTCGTGCTGAGTGATGAACTCTCACCCTTTGGCTTATCATTGCACTGCTGATTTTTTTTTTCCAGTGGAGAATCCTCAGCCTAGGTGGTGCATTGGTAATGCAGAGGAGTGAGGTGGAGGAGGAAAGATGTTCCTGGAATTTCCCAGAATTGAAGAGCAAGGGCAACATCTCCCAAAATTCTTTCACTGATGGCATGCTTAGGGATCACCTCATGTTGTGTTGGTCCAGCCCTTGGGGTAGTGGTTGACTGCTGCTTTGTAGCCAGTGTGGAAAAGCATGAGAAGCACCATCTCAGTGTCTCCAGGGCTCTGAGTGTGGATGTCCATGGCCTTTCTTATTAAAAATGACTCATACAAGGATTCATAAGATTTGTCGTACTTCCTTTCTTGTTGTTTTCCTTTTTTTTTTTTTTTTTAATTAGGAGGCACCATCAGCCTAAAGTATACAAAGCTGGGTATTTAATTTGTATTTGCTTGTTATGCCCTAATCCTACCCACTATTTAGGCTCATGAAAATATGAACAATTGAGTTCTGGGTCTTTGTGAGCATTTTGGGGCCCTTTGGAGTATTTTAAATCCAGCTCACTTGGAGGTACCAAGCGTGATATCTGCAGTGGGTTGGGACAGGCAGTGCTAATTAATTTTGAAGGATGTGTTTGGCAGAAATTTGATATCTGGGGCAAGAGGCCTTTGAATCATCTTGGTGGTGGGTGTAGAGTAGCTGGCTGGTCAGACACAGGCAGGGGATTCTGACTTCCCTTTTTGGGGGCTGAGGTGCACCTAGCGCAGGCTGAACTGGAGGGGGTGGCTCCCTCATTTCTGCTCAGTAGGATGCAAGGCTCCCAGAAATTTGTTGGTAACCACAAAAGCAATAGAAATTAGAAATATGTTTTACTCAGCCAGGACTCTGTCAGTGTGTCTTGGAGAAACAGGACAAATGTTTGCAGATGCCCAGTAGGAGAGGGATGTGTAGAATTGCTAAATCAGATTTTTCAGCGTGGCACTAGATAGGTGGTCTGGAGAGTAACTAACTTTGTGCTGGCTTAGACTGTTTTCACACATTCAATCTTGTGTTTTCAGAAAGAGGAAAAAAATTAAAACTCTTTTTTCATTTTGGAAGTCTTTTCAAATGCTGTTGCATAGACAAACAGTGTGGATATCACAGTATTTATGAATCAACAACTTTAAGGAGCTTAAATATGAAAAACAATATCTTTTTGTTACTTCTAAAGTATACTGTTTGAAAAGCAAAAAGCTTGTTTTCCCCACTGCAATTCTATAGACTGAATATCTGTCACTGCTTTTCATCAGATCAGCCTGGAGCTACTAAACCCTAATACCCTCAACAGACAACAGCCACAGTGCCAGGGAGGGATTGCCTGGGCTGCAGCTTCCAGAAACATGTGAATCACCCCAGCACTGTGCAGCTTTTTGTGCCTCTCTTGCAATTTCAGCAGGAAAATAAGAGTAATTAGAAAGCTCCATTTGGCACCAACGCTGCTGGTTTGAAAGTGACCTACTAAGCTGCAAACCATTATCCCCCCCTCCTCCTTTCTTCTGCACCCCACTCACAATCTACATCTGAAATCTGGTCATCTCTAGCGTGGTGCTGTTTGGAGCTGAGCTGCTGCACTCCACGCACATTCCTGTTGTGTTTAGAAACTGTTGATAAAAGATCTCCCAATATTTATGTTGGACATATCCATGTATGTCAATACTGCCATGTCCTTGCTGCTGCCAAATCCTGTCTCTTTTTATTATTTTGATATATGGCGGGTTATTGTAGAGCACTTGCTTCTGTACTCCTTCAGATGCTTGAGTTATTCCATAGTTCCTCTCTGAGAATCATTTGCTGCAGCTGTGGCATTACTCATCCCTTAACCTAATTAGTTGGGTTTATTTACTCTGGGAGAAGGGAAGCACAGGATGGAGAGTGTGCTGTGATCCAGCCCATCCTCCAAACCCCCAAGCAGAGGTGTGCCAGGGGAGTCTTCCTGAACCTGATTTTAGAGGTCTTTGCTGCTGGAGGGGGGCTGTGGTTTGGCAGCTGCTCTGTGGAGGGCTGTCCAACATCCCCTTGATATAAATAGAGCCACGGGGAGAGAGACAGAGAAAGATGAAGCAGCTGACTCAATGTTTGACTGATGGGCCGATGTAATGAAAGTTTTGCCATCTTTTGTAAGCAGGAGTAATAGGATAGCAAAGGAACACTGGGGGATCCATTAGATTTGCATACTTACAATCCATCACAGTGATGAAATTAATTCATTTGTATCTTACTGCATGTGCTGCTGTATGAGGCAAAAGTGGTAAAAATGAATCTAACGTATGTATTTGTCAGTATTTCAAGCATTTATATGTAGTAAGTATGCAAAGTAGTCCAGTATAGAAGCGATTGTTTAAATGGTAAAATATTGAAAGGTGTCTTTCCTCAAAAGAAGTAATATTTTGATTTAATGCTGTCTGATCAGCACAATAGTCTTTAAATGTAAGCATTGCTGGTCATCTAAATATCCATATTCAGACCTACAAATTGATTTAGATTTCTAAATGTACCCAGCTCCCCCAGTCAAACTTCAGTTGATGAGAATGACATACATTTTTTTTTCTAGCTATAATTACAATATTTGTTTATTTTGAGGTAGATTTAATGTGCCATATAATTAACTGGTGCAGAGAATTAAGCTATAAAGCATACTATTATCTCTCAGGCTTTTTCGAGGGCTATATGAGATTGTCACATATGGCACTGGTTGTTGATAACTAACCTAATGAAATGATACCATCACACAGAGGCTGTTTCTCAGTATCCATTCCCACTGATAAGAAGTTATCTGTCTTGATATTGATTTGACATCTATCTGCTCCGTATGTGACTTTGGAAACTAATGACTGAGGTTGTACTGAATATTCAGAGATAAATTTTCAGATGAGCGAGGGACCAGCCTTCCTATTTCTCAGAAGCTTTTTTTTTTCCCCTGCCTGCTAATGAACCGTGGGCACAGGCATTAGCTCTGAGACAGCTTTCCATGATTGAAGATCAGATCAGCTGAGGGCTAATATTTGTGCTTGCGATGCATCATGTGGAGGAAACCAAGGGTGGAAGTGCTGATGGAAGTTTGGCAAAATGAAGGGCAACTTTCTAAAAGAGCCAGGCTGGAGATAATGCTCCTTTCCTTAAAGTACAGCTTGATTTCAATGGAGCAACTCAACTCAAAATTATGAGAAGTGCCTGCTGTCATTGGCCATCCCACTAGGGATCTGGAGCACTTGGAAAGGAAGGAACCAGCCTGACTTTGCAGGATGAGCAGGGCATTTCTCAGTGTGCAGGCCAAAACAGCAGCAGAGAGAAAACAGAACATGCAGGTCTGTGACTGGGTGTGAATGGAGCTGGGACAGGGGAAAAGATGTCATTTTGGGATCTTGATATCCTTGCCAGGTGTGCTGGCATGATGGCACCCTCTGCCAAAGCAGAGACAGGAGAGGTGCTGGGGCATGGCCAGGCTGCCTGAGCTGCACTCCTCTGCTGCCTGAGCTTGGCCCAGGGGACAGCAGTGTGGGGATGTGTGCTGTGAGTGCAGTGCACACAGAATTCCTTTCCTCTGTTAGCTCCGTGGGCCGGGCAGGAATTTGGTTGCATTGCTTCCCCTGAATCTGCCCAGAGTGCCTTTGGGGTATGCCAGCCGGTGCTTTCACTCCTGACATGCAGTCCTATCTGTCAAACAATCCAGAATACCTTTGGATCTGGTACAGCGTGTCAGGAGTGTGGGGTCTCCCACAAGGCAGAGCTCTAAGAAAAACACCAGTAACACGAAACCCCCTAAGTCAGTCAATATGATTTTATCACACGTGTTTATGCTTGCCTGACAGCCAGCAGTGAAAGAGAATGGGAGGGAAAAAGTCCTACTGAGGGCAGTACAGAGTAAACAGCATCTCTGTTTAGGTGAATTGTCCTCTGGAAAAGCCTTGGTGGAGCAGCTCCAGCCTGGGGTGTGTCTGTGTCACCTTGGTGCAGTGGGAGCAAAACTTTCTGTGCTGAGAACCCCGTGTCTGCAGGGCTCCTTAGGGAGGGATTCAGCCTGGATTCCCACAGTGCAAGCCCAAGGACTTGTCAGGGATTGTGGCACCCCATGTGTGTCCCTGGAGTACATCCTCTGCTGTCCAAAGGGATTTGTGTGCTCCTCAACCACCTGAGCATGGTGGGTGAGGACAGTTGAGAGGAGGACCTCAGAAGTGCTTCCCTAATGCAACCTAAACTCCAAAGGAGGGCGTGTTGTTTGGAGTTGGGCAGAGGGAATTGGAATCCCTTTCTCTGGGTTCGTATCTGGTGTCAAAAACATCCCCAGGAGTGTCTAGGTGATGAATGCTTGCATCAGCTCCCACAGCACTGGTGCCACTTTAGGGAGCTCTGGTTTTCAGTGCTCTTGTTAACTCTGTAACCTTTCTGAACTGCCTTTGCCCAGCCTGCTGCATGCTGCATTCTTTCCTCTGTCCATTGCATTTTGTTTCTGTATTGCACCATTTTTTTAGTGTTTCCATATTTATGAATTCATCCATCTACAATAACAATTACAGTTGGAATGTTTACTTTGCCTGATAACATTTACAGTTCATCTACTGGGCAAATACTTGTTATTCTTTGCTTATTTTTTTAAATATATATTATTAGAAGAGCTTTTGCAAAATTTAATTCATTCCTCCCAAATATGTTCCATTTCACACAATTGGCAGGAACAAAAAAACAAATCAGAACAAAGCAAAGCAGCCTCATCTTCCCCAAAGAAAAACTAAAAAAAAGGGGAATAAGGGAGTTGAGGAAGGCACCAGAATGATAAAGATATAACTAAGGTCTAGCATTTAATTTTAATTCTTTTTCTGGTAGTTTTACATCTTCAGGTACAGTTGTGGGTGACTTAAGACCCCATTTTGTTTTGTGTGAAAAAACCCAGGCCTGACATTCCCCTGTGTGCTGGATGAAGTGCTTGGTGCCCATGGGCTGTTCAGTGGTGATGTTCATCACAGGGAATCCCTGATCCACCATGTGAATCACAGCAGCCCTGGAGAGGCTTTTTTTTTATTTAGACACAGAGGTGTTTGGCCTGAGTGCAGCCAACAGCCTCTGCCTGGTCCCGTGCTGGGAAAGGAGAGGGATAACAGGCTCCTGGTGCCCATGGCAGTGTCCCACCCCCAGCCACTGCAGGAAATGCCTCTGAGATTCCTCTGGGACATGCAGTGCCTTCTCTGCTGGCCCTGGCAGCCCCCTCACCCAGCTGGGGTTAGCTCTGACCTGCACAGGGCTGTCCCCCAAAGCACCAGGCAAGGACCACACTGCTGCAGAGGCAACCACAGGCATTTTGTTGCCCGTGGAAGTCTTCTCCAGCTGTGAAGCAGCTCCAGAAGGCAGAGCATGCAGTGCCCTGTCCCTCCTGGTTCAGTGAAGTGGTTAATGCTCTGTGCAGTGCATGGGATTTATTTAGCGCAGATAGCAGAGGGACTCGGTTTTAATGTGCACTGGAAGGATATTGGCACACGTTTTTGGACTGCACTTTGCTCTCTGCCTTGATGAACTAAGCAGATACTGTACCATGAAAGGGAAGAGGAAGCTGGAACTTGGAATAATGTCCCTGTTTGTCTCACAGCGTGCTGCTGCTCATGATGTTGAGTTGGCGCCGGTCCTGCTCTGCTTGGAGAACGCAGCCGTAGGCTCTGGTTGTGGGAGGATGAGCCCGTTGTTATCTGGCAGGGCTGGTGAGAAAGGAAAGGAAGGTTGATTCTGGCCAGATGGGAGATGCTTTCCCAGTGTGAGAAAAGCGTGCATGGAGGCAGATTATGCTCTGAACAAAAGAAGCAAGCAAGAGCCCTCCGGTTGGTGTGAGGGAATGAGGAGTGGGACAATAGGTACTGCCAGGAAACACCTGGCTGCAGGAGGAAGCTGAGGGGACCATCCAGTGACTGAAAAACCTTGTTGTAAAATGTGTTTATTGACAGTGAATAAAGCATGGGGCAAAGAGAGTCCAGCCCTTTGTGAGGAGGTGGGAATGTCCTTCCTCTGCATTGTGGTTTAATTTCCAGCAGGCTCAGGTATGTGTTCTTTGTGGTTGGATCAGTCAAGAAACTTCCCATGTGTTAGGTCTGAATATTTGGGGGAACAAGGTGATAGGAAGGAGCACAAAGACTGTACCTTTGAATGCTGGAAGGAGTCTGCTCAATACCTTTGGAAGTGAGGTTTTACTAATAGGAGAGAACAGGACCTGACTGTTATCCTTCCTGGAAATGTTACTGCACTTATGAGCAGACAGGTAGTAACAGAGGAGTTACCTACTTAACACAGGCTCTGAAGTTCTGCATTAAACTTCTAGGGGATAGTAATAGCAGTGAAGAAAACCTCTTTAAATGAAAAGGTGTGAAAGAATGCAGATAAGGGGGTGCAAAACTAAAATAAGCAAAGTAAAAATGGAGAACAAAAGGGAGGGTTTCCCAAGAGGTTAAAATAATAGCGAAGTCTTGCAATTATACACAGAACCAAAGGGTCAGCAGAGAGGTGAAGGTGGGGGGTCTGGAAAGAGGGTTAGTGCAGCCCTTGAGTGACACAGGCAGAGGAAATGCAGGGCAGGCTGGGCTGTCCAAATGTCTGCAACTCCAGAGTGGAGTCAGCCTTAAGGTGGGCACGTCCAATACGGGAATTGTCCGTGAACCATCTTTCATCTCTTTTGTCAGGGACAGAAGTTTTCGCTTTCCCGCTTTTACCTCTCCCTTTCTGTTGCTTTGAGAATTTCTGATGGTTTATGTTTTCTCTGCTTTTATGTGAAAATAAGTGAGGAAAAAAAAAGGGAATTTGTTTTTATTTCCCACTGCATTTTGAGAAGGCAATGAGGTAGATGTGGAATGGGTATTTCCTCACCTCTATCATGATTTTCCTTTCAAACTATAAGGACTCTTCTTACATCTCTGTCTGGAGGTATAATCCACAATCAATTAAACTGAAGATTATAGGCAATGAAAATCATCTTCATCCAATTCTGGATGAATAAAGTCAATTTTCCTGCTCTGCCTGCACTATCAGAGATCTGTATTGGTGGGCATTGCCACAATCCACATGGTTTTCATCACTGCAAAGAAGTTAAATCCACCATGTCTTTACCATGCCAAATAATAACAAGAAATCATGCTTTAAGTATGCACCTGTGTAAGCTATTTTTATGAGACAAAAAGGCTTCCTGGTCCCTTGTGGGATCATTTATATGATGGAAATAAGAAATATGGTATTGTTTGGCTGGGAGGATATAATTCCTTAATTACCTGAGGCATGTCTGAGTTCTTTTGGAAAGGTTGTTATGAACAGCGTGGTATCAGCTCTGCGACTGTAAAGAACAAGAACCAATAACGTAAGATCCAATTTGTTCTGGCAAATAACAACCCGGGTCAAAAGGGTTGAGAGGGCAGTAAATTGAAGAATTTACCCAATGGCAAAGTACTCAGATTTTCTTTCAGAAAATACAGTTTCAGCAGTGTTGATGCTGAGGTGCTAAGGGTAATAAACCAGGGGATAAAATAACAGAGGTAAAAGAAGTGGTGGTGCAGATGGTGCTGGTGCTGGAGGGGAAGAAGTGCTGCCTCCCTCCCAGCAGGATGGCTGGGCTGCTGCAGAAGAGCTACTCAGAAAAGACTTCATCCCTCTGCTTTTGGGTGTCCTTTTTCTTAGTGGATTTTTTTAGTTGTTTGGAGTTTTTTTTTGTTTTTGCTACCCAAATATCTCTGTGTATTGATAAATTACACCTGTTGGGAGTCAGATTTTACCTTCCTCAGGAATTTCTGACAGTCCTACAAAAATTCTATAGAAATTGGTTTAATCCATTTTAGGGACTGTATGGGGTTTGCATGCTCCACACTTGCTGTGGTAGAGTTCTTACCAAAGGTGTGCTTCCCTTTCTGCTGCTGGGGAAACACTCCTCTGGGTTTGCTCAAACAGCTTTGCCTTTCCCACTCTCATTATTTTATATTTCTGTCTATCAACTTATCCTAAGACAAACCTTACTTGGCCATGCAGCAGTAATTCACCATCACATTTCTGTGCAAGAGAATGGTGAAAAATAAAGTCACTTTTGGTCAAAATACGATTCTTCCTAATGGGAATTCAAAATGAGGTTTCAAAATTGTGGTAGAGGACTGTGGACAGAAGAGTTTGTTTCAAGTGTTTCCAGTGATAGTATGACTGAATATATATGATTTATTTCTTTTTTTTTTAAATGAATTACAAAACTATGAATTTGTGATGAAAGGCTTGATAGCTTTATGAATAAGTGCTAGTTGATGCTATTTAAGTAGGATTCAATTAAATCTTCATAAAATGAGCAGAGTGAAAAGGCTTGACATGAACTGAGGCCCAGGAAGGCAAATTGCCATGTATGAACTATTCCATGGAAATCAGATTACTTTTCATAGCTGCAAAAATGTGCTTAGCTTAAACATATTGGGCCAAATTCTGTTCTCATTTATGTGTGTGTAATGTGGAACTAAGTGCAATATTTGGGTAAATCTATTTCAAATAATTAGTTGATAGTCTTGGAGGGAAAAGAAACCATTGCTAATTTAAATATTGGCATATTCTGTTTTTCAAACAGATGTTCAGACTCTTATATTTTGGCATCCCAAGATGAAAAGATAGCACAGTTGCACAAGAGGGTTTTCATGGAGACTGTCAATGGAAATGAGAAAACTCTTGGGCCAAAATTCAAACAAGCTCTATACATAGTTGCCCACAAAATTTTTGATCCTGAGAGCTGTGGGGAATCCCACTGACTTTAGAAATTCCCTTCTCCATCTCACAGTTTGTGGGATTGGGGCTCGACAAAACCCAGCACGGTTGTCCTGGCTCTGTGGAGGTAGATGGCAAAATGCCTTTGGCATAAGCAAAGTCAGACCTTTCACTATTATCTTTTTCAGAGACTGAATTAAACCCACATCCCCTCTTTTTTTTTCTTTCCCTGAGAGAGTTCAATCTCTTGTTATTTTACCAAGGTTTTAATTTGAAATCTGAAGTAATTTTTTACCTTGATATGCTTATATAGCTTTAAAATGTGCAATAAAACAGAGTAGGTATGTTATTGCCAGAATGTGAATCCAAGGCAACTAATTCAATTGAAAACAAATCTAAAATCTTCCTTCTATTGATTATTTATTTGAACCAGTGGGTATCCTTGTTCTGCATTTATCCCCAACACTTTTTAGTACTATAAAACCCCCCTGGAAAGTAGCATTAAATTCTCACTCTTCTGAACTTGTTTTTAGAACTCCATTACCATTTACTAGAAAAACAATTTCCCTGGTAGCTTTTAAAGTCTCTAACTTTATTTTTTCCCCATTACAAAACTCCTTAGTGTTAGGAAAACGTCAAGCCAGCTTCATGGGGTACTGAGATACAGTAATGCCAAATGATTTTCCCAAATTATAGTGGCAAAGTTTGGTGCCATTATGGGAAGTAGAATTTCTATCTCAAACTGACAGACCATCTTTCCTTTTCATCTGTGATTCAAATCAGAATATACTGAACCAAAATCACTCTGGATTAAAATATCAGCTGTAGTTTTCCTTTCATGCCAATAATACTGTGATACAACAATACAGATATCAGCAAAATGGCTTCTGATATACTGCAGGATGAGAGAGAAAAGCCATGGATAAAAAAAAAAATCCATTTGTGTCAATTAAAGATATTTGCACTGTGAAGCACATTATCAACATGTAGTAATAATGGAAAATGAAATCTTACCACTCTTCTCCCTTCCTGTGGAAATTGGTATTCAAGTTTCTATTTATACAGGGCCTTGACTGAAGATTTCCCCAGCTTTTGCTTTCTCTGTAGCCTGGCAGTGAACACATGTTTTTCTCTAAGTGTGGTGTAATCAGAAATTAATATAACAAGGTAGGAGACATGCAGGATTAAATTGCATGGCTTCAGCTTGACTGATGTGGCTTCTATTTGCTTCAACTGTTGCTCAGATCTCTGTATTTTACCCCCCAGAAAAAATGGCCTGGAAATAGTTCACAGAGTCCAGGGGGTTGAAATATTTTCAACCAATTTCTCTCACCTTGACTTTTTTCATACCATCCACTTGCATTTAAAGAAGTGGCACTTTGCTTTTAGTTTTTCTCTGTATACATTTATCTGCAATATCTAAATCACCTCCTTTTAAATACTGCATTATTTAACTTTTCTCCTCCACTAGAGTGAATATATGCTTTACTATCTCTTCCCAGCTCCTGTATTTTCGTTCATTTTATGGGCTGTGGTAAGGTTTAGAGTCATATAAAATGTCAGGTTAGTTCATCTCTAACCAAGGTAGCCAAGATAAAGTCCAGGTGTTCTCCTGCCAGTCTTCCATTGCCTTTCTGGTGCCAGATTTTCAGAGGACTCTGCAGTTCAGATTCTCTGGGCTGAATTTGTTGGTCCCCACATGCAAAGTAATGCAGAGGTTTTCAGAAGATCTTCAGCTAGATGTTAAGAGCTTCACTTGACCTGCTGAAGTGAACTATACAAGCTTTGGATTCTCATTGCTAACCTTGCTTTATCTGGGGCAATGGACAGCACAGAAGGTGGACAGCTCATGATTATTAGAAGATTGAGGATGGGCTCATCTTCTATAAGAAAAGCTGGCCCCTGCTGAGTGGCCAAATCCATTTTTAGAACTAGTAATAATAAGAATAATGCCAGTTTGGCAGCCCAGCATTGCACCAATTAATTCATGTTGACTTCCCTGAATTACTTGTGTCCAATCAAAATTTAAAAGCTAAAATGTCAATATTTAATTTCAACAGTCTCAGCTGAAAGGACTTCTTCAACTTTTACATGAAATGCAATCCAAAACCTTTTGTTCAGATTGAGTAAGCACCAAACCAAAAAACCCAAAACAAACCCCTCAGCTACTTCTGCAAATCCACAACTGGATGGAGCTTTTGGATTTGGAATCTTCACAGTGGTGACCCCAACAGAAGCTGGAGTAGGTGAGGTGCTGGGTGCCAGCTGTGGAGTGATTTAACAGAGATTTCAGGTGTGCTCGAAGGTTTTCCTCTGCAATCAAAGCCCAAGAAAATATTCCAGTGATTCAAAGCAGTTGGAGACTTCTCCAAAGCTGCTGGAATTCCCAAACATGCAGTTGTGGCCATCTTCCATCCCCTTCATATGACTCAGCCAGTGCAAAAGGGCGGCTAACTGGGAAACAGAAAAATCTGGCTCAGGTTTGTTTCAGAGAAGAGCTCTTGAAAGTAGCTGCTTATAGGAAATTAATCTGAACCATCCTCGTTTCTTGGACCTATAAATCTGGGCCATAAATTTTTCAAGAACAGGTTTCTTTATAAGATCTCCAGGCCTTATTGCTTCTCAGTGGGATAGAAATTGTGTGAAAAAAAACCCCAACAACCTGCTTTGTTTAGGTATTTTGGCACTCTGCCATCTTGTTTTAGAATATATAATGGGTAGAATTTAATGGAATTTTTCTGATCTGCAGTGCATTTTGAGTTCCTTTTATGTCTTGGGCAGTGGCTTGGGGAAGCAGCATTTGCTTCTGAACAGTTTTCACACCCCCATGCTGCTTTTCTTTCTGCAGAGTTTGTGGAGCACGCATTCCTAGGTGGAATCTGACAGGCACAGGGACTAAATGGACAATTCCAGCACTTCCAAATGCTCCTGTCATTCAGCAAGAGAGAAGTCTCTACTGATTAGGATCAGACTGGTCCATGACAAAGTTGAGGAGTGGCCTGTGTCAGGAATACATTGTCAGTGCAATGGCAAAGCCCTCAGCCCGGAAAGTGGAGAAAGCGTATCAAGGCAAGAGGAAAGAGTGAAAAGGGTGTTCTGCTGCTCTTTAAACAAGATCATGCCCCACTTTCTTCTGTAGACTGCTTGGCTACTGCAGTCCATCTCACTCTGTGCCACTGGCAGGTCTCTGCTCCCCCATCTGCAGGGAGTGACAGGTCAGTGATTTGCTGTTTCTGCAGCTTTAGGATCCCATGAATTCTTGGGTGCACATTGCCTAATACTCAGAACTAAGTAACTTGTTGGCACAATGGCATCTCTTGTGCTGTTCCTTCACCTGCCAACTTTCCCCTAGCACAGGCAAATTCTCTCTCTCCTTCCATTAATGCACAAAACAAGACTTTTAGAAGCTGCCAAGAGTCCCCTATAGGACTGAAGGACTTGGATGTCACACGGCCTCCTCTCTGCCTGCCTGGGATCAACAGTAACCTTACTGTATTTCCCCACCTTGATGAAAGGCAGCTCACAAGATTAAAATAACAGGCTGCAAAAGCAAATGCAGTATTATACCACATTAATCCTCTGACACAGCATTCATGCAAGTGCCACAATGGCTGTGATACTCCTGTACAGGCATGTGATTCATTCACCATTATTTGCCATAATTATCCTGCCCAGAATTAGAAAGGATTAAATGAAACTTGGTGGTCCATGCGCTTAAGAGAACAATGGAGAAGAATTTTAAAATAAGTGGTCCTAATCACCTTTGTTTAGCATTTTCCCATAATCTAATTCCTGTTTTTAACAGGAATTTATTGCAGTAAGTGTTTGTTACTATCCATTTGTCATCAAACATTAAACACATCTTTGAGTTTCTTGTGATTTATCTTCATGTTTTGAAAGAATGGCCATGTGGTTAGTTGTGTACTACAAATTATAATGGTTATAAAAATTGTAAATTAACTGCCTCTGTGATATACATTTCTCTTTGATGGAACTAATGGAGATTGATCATAATGGAGACATTTAGACCAAACTCTGATCACCATTGGTTTTGGTGTAAATCTGGAGTGATCCTGCTGAACTTATGAATGTAAGCTGGTCTACTNAAATAAAAAAAAAAAAAAAAAAAAAGAGAGAAGAGAACTTATGAATGTAAGCTGGTTTACTTTTGGTTAGCAAAAAAAAAAAAAAAAGAGAGAGAAGAGAAAACAAAATTTGAGCTGTGTGTTCCTTTTTTGATTAACATTTAAAAATATTTTTTCTACCAGAAATGACATTTAGAAAGCAAGAGGATTTGAGATGATTGTAGCATATTTGTTTAAGAACTGGATGGATCAGAGGATTTGATGAAAATAATTCTCAAGTCTATATACCCAGTGACTATGACAACAATAAAAGTGAAGTAGATGTTCAAATATGGAGATTAAAAATATACCAGGACCAAATCTCTTATTTCACTTACCAGTTTTGTATTAGAGATACAAGGTTCTGAAGTACAGTTCTGAGGTTTTGGGGATTTCTGGTTTGGGGATCTGTAGTCAAGGACTAATAATCTTGACTGTCATGGAACACCAAATATGTTGTTGACAATTAAATATCTTTCCCTGTGTTGTTACATATCTGCATAAAATGAAGAAAAAAAAACTAACTGAGCAGGAATAAGTACAGCAAACATTGTGAATTATGTGCTTTCAAAACTGTGTACTGCTGATTTGGTGATGTATTTTAAAAACTTACTTTGAATTACTTGTGGTGATCCTGCCAGCCCTGTGCATGAGCACTGCTCCAGAAACACTCTTGCCTGTCCTGAGGATGCTGCTCAAAAGTGAAGCAAGGCATCAGAATCTGACCCTAAATCAGCTGTCCTAGGGAATTGATTCAGTGTTTTTGAATGCAGATGAAGATAAGCTGGGCCTCTCTTCACTTTGCAAAGCAGCAGAGCCCAGCTCTGGTGCTGCTGCTGCAGAAGGACAGCCAGGAGGAATGAAAGAGGGATCAGGGTGGGGATGAGAGGTTTGTGAATTTACTCTTCCTGCAGAAAGCTGGCAGAGCTGCACTGCCTTGAGACACTGGTGTTACAAAGCCTTGCATGGAGACACCAAAGATTTTTTTAAAAATAATTCTATTTCTGAATTAATTAAAATACTGTTAGGATTGATTGTACTGCCTTGTGTTAGGATAATAAGCTAAGATGAACCTGGATATTGTTAGGATCCCTCAGGTGGACAAGTGCTTCAGCACAACATCGAAGTGGCAGAGTTGATGTGATAATTAATATGCCTTTTATTTCTCAGTTCTGGCATCTCTGTACTGTTTTATGAATCAGACCTTATTGATTAAGTAAAAGAAGACTTAGAAGAGGAGCAAAGAAGCCCTGTAAATTCGGAAGCCAGGCATAATTAGTTTGCACAGGTTTTGTTGTTAGAGTTTCAGGTATCGAATCAATAGAGTAACATTAATAATTAAGGACTTGGATAAATATACCAAGTCCTAGATTAGAGCTTTGAGCTTTAAAATGCTCACATAAAAGGTTTTCCTGAGGCTCTAAATGTTCTAAAGTGCTATAATGTGACTTTTCAGCTAGAGATACTGTGAAGAAATACCAGGCTACTGTACCAGGGAGAGATTTGGATATCTCCAGGTTGGAGAGTACCTACTGCATGTGCAGGGAAACTGCTGGCGTCACTTCTGCAAGGTTTGCCTTTCCTTGGCTGCAACTTGAGGGAAAAAAGAGGCATTGAAAATAAATAATAGCAGACAACAAAAATGCTGGGAATGTTCTTAATTCAAAATGGAGAATGTTGCCAGGTTGGGGGTTTTTTTGGGGGGTACTTTTTCCATGTGAAAATACCCTGAACGTGGCAGGACATCAGAAAGGCACGTGGATTCCAAGGGATCCACAAGGGACACGAATTAGCCTGGTACCTCTGTCACCCCCAGCATGGCAGCCCCTCTGTGAGTGTCACCCTCAGCCTGCTGGGGACAGGGCAGGGCCAGCTGCTCCCTCTGCCTGACTCCCAGTGAAGGCAGGAGCACTCCTTGCTTTGCTCACTTTCCTCTTTGTATACCATCTGGAGATACAAAAACAATAATCAAAAAATGTATTGCTTTTCTGTTGTCACAGTCTCTAAGTCAGGAATAATGTTAATACTTCCTCTCTGAGTGGTTTACTTTTCACTATACTATTTTTTAACAGATAATCTAAACCAGATGTTTCAGTTTTGGTGTAATTAAGTGGCTTTTTGGGTAAGCTGGCTCACTTCAGATAATCAAAACATATGTATCTTTTATTCCTTTTGAATCCCTTCTGTTAAGACTTTCATTTGGAAGCACATCCAAACCACTTTTGAGTTACTTACTTTAATCATTATTTAATTTAGCGTACTGACATAAACTACCCAAAGAGCCATGCTGTAGAGAGTCTGATAATACACTCACTGACATCACTGCAACATTTTCCATTGGCATCATTTGTACAAAGAGTGCAGAGAATTTTCTGTAGGGCCTGCTTGGAAGGAAGGTAATATTTCTAGTTGCTTTAATAGTCCCTAAGTAAATAGGAAGGAGATGAGCGGGGTGAACACAGGGTGTGGGTGACAATATGATGCTCCACACAGCTGTACTGACACGGTGATCTGTGTGGATAAGAAAGAAAATGAAGAGAATGGAGAGAATGTTTTCCTTCTGGAAACACAGGGATGAATTTAGGCCAGACTGTGGCATCTGCTGGAGGAAATGGAAAGGTCTGCGTGGCCCCGTCCGCATCGATGCAGTCAGGCAAATTTTGTCTGACTTTGCAAAGACAGTCAAATATCTGACTGTGCATTGAAGCAGCCAGTGAGGATTTATGTGTTTTCCCTCTGCCTGATGAGCAGCCTTCCAGCTTGTGCAGCTGCCAAGGACCAGTGCTGTGCCCCTGAGTTAGACCTGAGCTGCTTCAGGCTGGGACAGTGGAGCCAGACTACAACCCAGGCCTCAGGCTGCTGGTTTTCCTGCTAAGTGCCTCATAACTGACTTTCAAATGTAGCGAGGCTAATGTAGGAATCCATATAAACAACTTTACAGAGGTGCCTCAAGTGCTCCTAATTCAGAGCTAAGAGGTCTGTGTGCCCTTGCTGTGTAGAGATGGGGTGGCAGCTTTTTAAACCTCTTGCCTAATATTTTGCATCAGTCAGAATACTGGTTCTCATTTCCCAGCAGAAACAGTCTATAATTTGTACAAAATAATTTTGCTTTCTTTGAAAGAGGAAGCGAGGTCATATTACTGAAGTTGTTGTTCTGGTGTGATTCACTTTGGTTTTGTTTATTATGAAAATTGCAAGGAATTTATTTTGTTTCTCCCTCTGTCCCTGTTTGAAAGGCATCTGTTGCAGGCAGAGGTTTACTGAAGGAAGGATTTGGAGGTTTGCATCACTCCCAGTAGCTCTTGTTTCTCATTTGTGTCTTTTTATCTGCTAGGCCAGGTTGTAGGGAGCCCCAAAGCAAACAGAGCTGTGCACCAAGAGAGTGGCAGAGCCTCCCAGCTCAGTCTGAAACAGGGCTGGGAAAAATGTTCCAGAAGCTGGTTTCAGCTGGGCTGTGGCCAGTGTGAGTGGTGTATGTGAGTAATTAGCCATGGGGTTTCATCAGATTCTTGAGGAGACTTTACTAATTACTTGCATTGTGATTAGAGATGGAAATTATGTTTCAATAGAATTTTGTGTGATTGCAATCTCTTTAGAAGTTCATCAGAAACCAAGATATAAGTCTGCAGGACAGTGTCCTTGGCATGAAAGTTGTGTAAATCTGCAAAAACTACCCAACACAAGTGGGCTGTGAGGATTTCACTGGTAGCAACCTTTCATTCTGTGATCACAAAAAACTTTGCAACCCCCAGATTAGCCTGGGATTCTCACCATGGAACAAATACCCTTTCTTCAATCTCAGGGGCTCGTGGCCTTCCATCCTATGAGAAATAGCAGGAAGGCATTCCTTTCATTAAATGGATAAAACACAACTAGAGGGAGGAAAAACCTGAGCTCTAGGCAGGGTTTCAGCTTCCTGGTTGGTGTAAGTAATACACACATGCATTTGTTTCTACACTGAAAATGTAGATATTGCAGTACAATGTGCATATATTCCATTTAGTTCATCCATGCCTACCTGGAGAGTTAGATGGAAATGCCAGTTGATATGTTTTGTATTTTTATGGAAGTGCCTAAGCCAGGAGGTCAGAAGCTGTGAAAATGTTGGTATTGTCTGACCACCTTCTCTCTCTATTTTCAGTGGTACTTTTAAAACAAAAATCCTCCACGCAAAAGAAATCTTTTCTTGTTAGGAGCAGAATCTGAAAATCCTTCACCCAGGCCACCCAAGCTCAGGGTCTGGAGCAAAGCAAAACAAATACTTAGCAAAGGCTGTGCACAGGCTGCAAAGGGATCGCAGAAAAACCCTGTCAGACTTCCAGGCTACATGACAAGTCCAGCAAAACAGTAGCTGTTATCTGCAGAGCTGGGGCAGCAGGAGATAGCAGCTGTGAGTACTTGTGCAGGAATGGATTTCTTCGTGTCAAAGTCTGGGGTTTATGTGCATCTTTATTTCTTGTCTGGATGTGGTGAAGTTGGAACTAATAAAACATAATGGCTAGTTTAATTAAAACAATTTAGTGGAGACTCCAAGATGCCTTCTGATAGAAAAGATACAATTTAAACAAAACACAAGAAGCTGGTCATTACTATGCTTCCATATCCATAATATCCACAGACTCTTCTTAAATTTAGAAGAGTCTGTGGATATTCAGTGAATCTAAGCTCAGCAAGTACACACTGGAAATTTCCATTCCAAGCCTTTATTAATTACATTTATACAATTTACTTTCATTATCCATATTTTTGACATCAGATTCTTTCACTTATTTGTACTGTGTATTTTTATTGTGGGTTGTTGGCACAGTAATTCCATATATTATCCGACTCTATAATTTTGGCTTGAATTAGCATTTTATATACTGTATTTTAATGGCAAAACCTAATCACAAATCCACAGTGGACAGAACTGGCACTCCCAGCTTGCTTCTATCTTCATCTCTGTACTTTGCATTAGGCACAGCAGCCAAATGCTCAATGGAGCAGGACTGTAGCCTGTGTGAGAGGCTGTGGTGGGATTAAGAGACCTGGTTGTTGGTCCCTGTTACTGGCCTGTGGATTTGGGAGCTGCCAAACCCAACGAGCAGGAGAACAGCAGGAAAATGGGCACTGAGGGTGCAGGGATGGGACATCCTCTGGCTTGAGCCTACCACACCTACCCCTGAAAGACAGGAGGGGAAAACAGTGCTGGAATTTGCTGTATGGGCCCTGTAATTGTGGAGGCTTTTTTGTGCACAGAGCAACAAAGAGAAGAGAGAACAAAAAAATAAATTAGTCTTATTCTTTCCCCCCCACCCTGTGGTGAGTACACACTCAATCCCATACAAATTTGATTTTTCTCCCAATTTGATTTTAAGTTGCTGTTACTGTGGCTTTCATGGAGTTGGTGCTGATTGATGTTGGTGTAAAGGAAGGATGAGGTCTGTGATGGGTTAAACTTAAGGGTCCAAAGGACCTGTAGGAGTTAGTGATGGGCAGCAGCCATGCAGACAGCCCTGCCTGACCACCCCTGACTGTCATAGCACCTTGGACTGGACAAGGAACGCTGCTGTACACACTCCCCCTCTGACCTCTTGGACAAGCCTTAATTCCTTCAGGTTTCTTGACTTGCAGTGATTAAGTTATCTCACGTATTTTTGATCAAATCCTCTTTGACAGACACAACTATTTCATCAAAACCACTCAGATTTTCCATGTATCATTTGGTCTGAGGGAGTCAGCACAGCTATCTGAGTAAGAAAAGGAGGCTTGGAAGCTTTCTATTCCCTAAAGTATTTGAATAAGCAATATATTCTGGCTGAAATAGTGTGCTGCAACCTGTTTAGGATGATGTATTTGCAATTAACCCCTAGTTGATAGCTCTTGATGCAAAGCAACCCTTTTTCAACAGGGCTCTATACAGCTCCTTTATGTTAACAAAAAAAAAAATTGTTTTCTTGTGGAAGCAGAGTTGTTTGAATATTGGAAATGAGCTGCTGGTCTCTGATAACCCACCACCTCTCAGAATCTCACCAAAATAGTAAAAACAACCTTGTCTGAATGGTTGCCTTGGCTGTACTCAGAATCCTCCCTGGAGCTCCTTGCTGCACTATCAATGTATCAGATGAATCGATGCTGTCGGTGCAATAATTTTAGGCAGAAGACAAAACCACTTCAAAGAGTATAATGACTTGAGAGTTTGTCAATAAGATGTCTTAATGTTTTTGACAACACCCATTTTGTTGACACAGTGGGTGAGGAAGCCTGACATCATTTATTGTGTCAAGTGAACAGATTTAGCTGCTGGTGAACCACATGGTAAATTACACTTTTCCCCCTTCCTGTTTCAGCTATCAATCCTGTTTTCCTTTTGGAAGCTGATGATTACTTTTTTTCCCCCCATCAACTAAAAGACAATGTCATTATTTCTTAGGGAAGAAAAGTAGTATAATTTCTGAATCCCTCTGGAAGGAGTCTCTGAAGTGCCATTAACTCATATTTAGCAAACAAGTTGAATAAGATATCCCACTCCATTGCTAAAAGAAAAAGTGAGATAGCATTATTTATAAGCAAGGATCTTTTATAAGTGAAAATCTGTTTTACCATGCATGGCAAGTTCCCAGCTAATTTAAAACATTTTAAGTTATGCAAAACCACTTAGAGAGTTGAAAAATATGTAAAGATATGTAAAGACACTAAGTATCTTGTTCAGTACTATAATAACAGAAAAATCAAGACCATGTTTTGACTTGGGATTTTATCTTTAGAGCTCCTTGCAGAGAGGCTTTTTTCTATACCTGTGTGTGGTTTAGTTTCTTCTTCTGATGCTTTCCTTTCTTGTCTACTTAATCCTTAGAAACTTTGATAGTCTTTCATAAAGATGAATATTATTCATAGAGGGAAGCCCATAAAGGTTGTTGTTCATCAGTATTTGTCTTCAAACTTTGAAGTCTCCTAATTGCACGAAGATAGATACATTAAACAATTACCTAAATGCTCAAAAGGGGAAGAACAAAGGAAATAAGGAATGATGTAATCCCTGAGGGAATCATGTTTCTCTCTCCGGGAGGAAGCTGTTCTCTTAAAGTTGGCACAACTCTTGGGATGCTCAGCTGTCACTTTCTTCTCACATTTATTCTGAATGAACACAATCCATCCATCAGTGCTTAAGGAGTTTTCTAACAGTACATTGACCTTGAATGCGGCACATTGATTTTCAGTAACGCATCACAAATAGGGTCGTTACTGAGTCATCCAGCCCTGGATGTGATTGGGAACAGATTTCTGAAATTCCAATACTGTGCCACCTGCCTCTGCTGATGGATCATTCCGCTGCTCCCCATCAATCCTCCCCTCCCGCTAAAAAGTGTGACACCCGCATGAAATTTGTCATTGTGTACAACACGAGGCACAAACAAACTGGTACAGTGGGGGCTTTTCAGCAGCCTCCACTCCTCTGCTGGGGAAGGTTTGCAGTGGCATTTATTTAGAGAGGTGCCTCTTGTAAAAGGGTGGCAATGGTGACAGATGTGAGCACTATAGGGAATTAATGCTGCAACTGAGACCCAGCAATAGATAAAAACAGCCTGGATCTCGAGCTGTTAGAGGTTAACACCAGATCAATTAGGGTGATTGTTCTGTAGATTGTAATGGACAAATATACGTATACAAAAAGGGCATTAGTGAAATTGGGGAGGAAGAACAAATAGAAATTAACTGATGTTAAAGTAAAAATCAAACTGGGAAAGATTTTGTGTTCTAAAATGCCTGGCAGTCTGGCTACGGCTGGGAAACAGATCTTTCAAAGTGATTCTGGAAAAGTACAATTGAGACAAAGGTATTTGTGTTTCTTTGGGAGTTTGGAAGGGTCAGGTAAATTAATGATCCTTTCCCCCCCATTGTGCAATAAATGAAAGGGTAAGAACAAAAGTCTGGATCCTCAGAAGTTTTTAGGTCTCTGATGTCCACTGAGATCAAGGATTTGGCCACCCTTTATATTTCAGGTTTGTGACTTCTGAAGCAGTAAAGGAGGAATAATTCTTCCTTTTCTTGCAACTGCCGTTGGTTTGGAGTACAGTAGTTCTGTAACCAAGCTAATGCATTGATGTTTATTCATCTAAAATGGCCAAGAATTAACTACTGCACTGAGCCAGCTGAGAGAATAAATGGCCTCACAGTTTATAAAGTGCCAAACTTTACATTCTTCCCTGTTTCACTCAGCTGCAGCGAATGCTAAGAATCTTGAAAAGAACTCAGTTAACTAGCCTGTTAATTTATACTCTCTGCCTGTGGGTAATTTTGCAATGGTTTCAATAAAAATATATATAATATGTACTCCACAAGGAGAATAAAACCTGATAGCAGAATAGGAAATAACTATCTGAAAATGAAATGAACTTAATAATATTTCCTTACCAGCTATTCTTGCTCCTCTCTAACATCTAATTCTTAGTTAAATTGAGAGGGCCTTATTGGCCAAAGTACAGTGAAGTCAGGCTGTTATGGACCACTGTGGAAAGAGTATTTAGTTTGCAGCTGCTTTACAGTAAAACATGCATGTCTTGCTCCTCAATACCAGACTGTCTACTGGTCACTGCAGTGGCAATGGAGGTTTAAGCAAATTCCCTGGATTTTGGCTTTAGTTCAGACTTGGTCTAATCTTCCCGTGGTGCAAGGGGCTGATTCAGGATGATCATCATCACTGAGCCAAATAAGCCCTGAGCATGTGCCCAGGATCTGCCCCTCCAGGTGTGGATCCTGCAGCACTGGAGTCAGACACTGCTTGTGAGACCCATGCCCAGCAGGAGTGACTTCTGATACTGATGGATTGTTACAGGGATGGACCCTAAACACCATCATCATCTAGGTGGGAATGATCACAGAGGTCCTCCTTTATCAAATGAGGCTTTTTTGACATTGCTACAAGTTCTCATGATTTCGAAGGGACATATGAATATCTAAAATCTTTGTAAGATCATCTTTGCCTCTTCCATCCTATTTATATTGCCCTCTTCAAGCTTTCCTCTTTAAAACAAACAAGCAAAAACAAGGTAGTTATTTGGCAGACAACTACATACTCTAATTAAGTGTAGGCAATCCCTCCAGCATCTTTGGGTGTCATGTGGCATATAGCCCTAAGGTATGTGTGCATCTTCTAGAAACTCTGCAGTCTCTTGGACTTCAATTCTGGACCTACCAAACCTCCTGTGCAATCAGCCACATTCTGTTGGGTGGCTGCTGGAACCTCAGCTGCTTGGGGGGAGCAAGGCTGCAGAGGGGAAGAGGTCACCAGCAAGATTCACATTCCAAAAAGATTCCAAAAAAAGTTTTTTCCCCAGCAAGAGAGTTCTGGTTGCTTGTTTCTGGGTTTGGGCCACATCTGGTTCCACGTTGGTTAGAGTGGGTGTACTTCTCTGTAGCAATTACCTTTGACTTCTACTAAATACATTATTATCTAATTATACATTAATTGCCTTACTGAACCCACTGTGACTGATGTGAGTATTAAAATTTTTGGTTGTTGAAATAAAACCCCAAAGTATGTGCTGATGTCAGGCTCAGCTATCTGTGCATTCAGCTGGAGGATGATAACTTGGTGAGAGTTAAGAAACTACCTGTATAATAGTGGTGAACAGGGAGAAGAGACACAGCTGGATTGTGTGCATTTATTTTGAACTAAATATTTAACCTCTCTGTGTCTGGTTTCTAGATTATTATAATGCTTCCTATTTCTCTGTAGTGTTGCTGGTTTCAGTTTTTTTGTGTTAGGCTTCTCTGACCTCCTTCCATAAAAGTTGCTATGAGTTTTTAGGATGCAGATCATTCACCATCTGCTGGAAGATGCCTTATTTGAGATGGTTTGAATATACCTCTCCATGTACTTTAGAAAGACCTGTATTTAACTCCAGATATGAGAATTACGTGAAAGCAAATGCTGTTGATTGTGCTACTAACAGTACAATATTAAAATAATAAAAATTGTACACTTGTTGGTGTACTTATATAAGCCTCATTTATTTTTCAGAAAGCTGTTTGTTATTTCTACTTTTTCCCCAGGTACATTTTGCATAGATCTCTGGTCACTCTGAACAAAAAGCAGAATTTTCTCCCAGTGAAAGTAAAAACTATTAGTACTAGAAAAGTTAAGTTAGTATTTGAATAATGTCTTATTTTTCAGGGCTATGTAAGTCAAGCAGTTGAATTCCCTCAAGTCTGAAAGACTATGTCAACACATGAAAATGGAAAAGTTTTAAATTCAAATTATATTTTATTTCAATCTTCAGTTCTGCAAGTTACACTTTTGCCTCAGTGGTATCAAAGGGATGGTGCTCACAGTTTATTTTTCAGTCTCCAAATGAGTGTTTCTTGTGCTGTAAATGTGTCTTAATGTTCTAATATAGTTACGTGTATATTAATACCCCAAATATTAGAGGTTGCAATGTAATTTTCTTCTTTTCCTTGGGAGTGGAAACAGAAAATAATGCTGAATGTCAGTGGGCTGTGAGTGTGAAGGGGATAAATGCCCTTAGGAAGCCCTGGCCACCAACTCTCCTCTCTGGGGCAAGACAAAGTACTGTTCATTTTCACAGAAATGTCAGTGCTACTGCAGGAGCAAAGCTGTTTTTAAACATTTGTTTCCTGAGTTGGACTGTTCTAAGCCCAGTGCATCTTCCCTGCTGTGCCTCCCCACTCAGAACAAATCCTTGCTGCAATGCCACTGCTATAAATGAAGTTACTCCTCATTTATATTATTGTGAAAGGGCAGCCCAGCCTGTGGTTTCTGGCCAGGAAAGGGTCTTATTTGAATTTATGGCTGCTTTAGGGAGTTAAAATTAATCCACTTCAGGTTACTTATGTGTTACTCTGAGGCATCTGGAGCTGATGCTGCTGGAGACAGGAGGCTTGAGCTGCTGCTGTGTCAGTGCTTGCTGTGCCCTGCAATCTCACAGAATGGAGATTGGTCTCTGATTCACTGGACCTGGTTTCCCCTTCCTCTCTTTGTGTGTGTATTCAATAAATGTCAACATGTTGTTTGTTCCTCGAGTAAAGTTTTCGTTTAAATCGAGCTCATATTTGGAAATATCAATGAAAAATCTTTGCAGTGCTAAGGTGGAGCTGACGGGTGAGCAGCCAGAGATCTCACTGTGTGCCTCACCTTGGCCACGTTGGCAATTAGGCCATCAATCCAGAGAATTAGCTCCAGCAAGACATTAGTCATTCTTGGAAATTGCAGTGCTCATTCCTCTCTCTCTCTTTCATATTTAAATGGTAGGGTTTTCAAGCATATTTTTATGGATCTAATTAATGCATGGGACAGGCTTCTGATGTAAGGTGGAAGAAATGACAATTAAACATCTTGGAATAAGCACATTCCAGAGTGTGCACAAGCAAGTCTTTATGCAGGGCACTGTGGGAGAAAGTGCTCAGCAACAAAGCAGTGATGTGTTTTCATTTGAAACAACAGGATTGGAGTGAAAAAAGAAAACAATTCATTAGCATTTGTGAGGGAAGTTTGCAATAACCATCGACGTTTTGTAATCCTGCGGTTTTGTAGTCTTCTACAGGGGAACTTTGTGCTATAAAAAGCCTTATTTTAAGTTCTTACTTTGGACCCTGGAGATGAGGATGAGGTTAATGGTAGTGACACTGGTTAGCCACCAGCTTTTGTTTTGTTTCTGAAGAGATGCTGCGCTGCTGACACATGAAATTCAAGATAGACTTGAGTTTTTTCACCATGCAAGTTTCAACTCTTTTTCCATCTCCCACTGCTGTGTCCTTGTTGCATGGGCTGTGTTTGTTCCCTCTAGCTCTCGTGGTGCAAGCAGCATACCTTGCTGTGCAGGACTCAAAAAGGAAAATGGAAATGAAACCAGAGCTAACATTTATGGCAGCATTCGTATTTCTGGACATATAATCTCTGGCAGCTAACACTGGCAAAAAGATGATATCATAGTATATAACAAACTATGGCAGATTATGCCCTCTCAGTCCCAGCTTATTCTTCAATCCTAAAGGAATAAATGGGAATAGTATGCAAGGTTGAAATGAAACAGCCACCCAAGTTACAGAACTCTGATGTTGTATATTGTGTCATAAAGAAGTAGATGAGTATTCTTTTATATATTTTGACTGCCCTGTTCAGGTACTTCAGTCTGTTCAGTCTGTTCAGGGCTTTTGGTTTCTCAACTGTTAAGCAGAGGATGCCATGGGATTACTGTGGGGCTGCTAGGAACAAGATAACAGTTTTGGTTTTGTGGCTTATGCTAGCAAAACAAGTGCAAAGGTCAGGCTCTCTTGAGGTGATGTCCTTGCTCCCCTGAAGGCTGAGGGAGCATCACCATTGACTCAGCCCAGGGGATATCCATGGTTTAACTTAGTCCAGCAGAGGTGAAGGATCATCTCCAGCTGCTCTGGGCCGATAGGACCCAAATCCAGGAAATGTGTTTGTTGTCTCCCCATCTCACTCAGGTATTTCTGCAAACTTCCCTGTGCCTGCTTGGCCACGGAGTCAGAGCAGACAGTGGTTAAACTGCATTATCTCTCTGTGAGCAGGCAACCACAGTGCTCTCCCACTGTTTACACTGGGAGATAATTAATGGATTTAAACACCGGGAGCTCTGTGATACACGTGCCTGCTGGCCAGGGCCCAGCAGCAGGGCTGGTTCTTGTCTGGGTTCCATGTACCCACCCTGCCCAGGGGAGCTTCCTGGGGACATTCCCTGGGCTCCTCGGGGTGCTGGTGGGGACTGGGGCACTGCTGGTGCTCATCTTCTTCCCCCTCAGCTGATGGCATGGGAGGAATCTCATGCAAAGGATTCCACATCTGCCAAGGTACATCTAATGCTGCCCATAACGAGCTCTGGCTAAGGGATTTTTAGGTTCCTGTATTTAAAGCTTGTATCAGCAAGCAGACTGCACAGAAAACAAAAGCAGATTTTCATGCGGCTCTAAGACCAAGCTACATCTTGTTTAGTGCCTGTGTGGAGATGTAACAGTAACTTTAACTTCTAGTACATGTATATACACCAAGTTGTCACTTTCTTGGGATGAGATTGTGCCTATAAAATGATTAGTGTTCTACTGATTGTTTTAAAATAACTCAAGCAGCATCTGAATTTATTTACATACATGATATTGCCTTTCATAAACACAGCTGCACGCAGAATGCCAATTCAAGGATATTTTTGGAAGTTCATCCAACAGTTCAGCTGGGATAAGAGCAGCTCACTAGCATAATCTTGTTTTTTCCCTCAAGAGCTCTGGACCTAGTGTTGGTAGCCACCATCTCTTCGTTTCTGTGCCCTGAACTAGAGACACCAAGAGGCTTGGGATGAGTGACTGAGCCTGCAGGCTTGCTGCTGCAAGGATGTTGGAGGACCTGATTGCCCCAGCTCGGAAAGGCCAAGCCACACTGAGAGCTGGAGCCACCACCCAGCACCTTCACCTCTTCCCAAAGGGCCGTGACAGCAGCTGCTCCAGGTGCCCAGGCTTGTGACAACGGGGTCATCCCTGCCTGTGCTCCCTGCTCTGCTCCCTGCTCTGCTCACTCCCTGCTCCTCTGCGGTCCTTGTGCTCTGAGGCTTGGCGCTGAGTGACAGCAAAATTATGGATATAGGTCAAATTCCATGAAGACCACACCTTTAGCAGCACACATTCACCCTCTGGAATTTAGTGTTGCTCTTCGTTTAGCGATTTCCTTCTCCCCAGTTGTTTGCTTTTGAATTTAGGATAATATAAGTCATTATTTGAAGCAGGCTATTTAGAAAGCCCTGCACTGTTATTATTTAGCAAGCCAGTTACATTATCACTGGCTTCAATCTGTGTTTGATGAAAAGATTTTTCCTATTTAAGAGGCAAAAAAAGAGAGGAAAAGTCTTTAATGGTTTTTGTACCTATTCCAAGATCATCAACATGCAGTATAATTAGAAAGTTCTTGTCTCGTTTAAAATCTTTTTTCTGTCTCATGGGACTTCAACATTAAAAATGCAAGATTTATGTATATTATATAATTATTTATTTGTAATACGGCAGCACTTAGAGGTATCATTCAATCTTGGGGCCCCAATTATGTGAAACTCTGTACTAGCAATACCACTATTGAGTCAGACTAAGAAATCCCAAGCTGAAAATGTGCTAAGTATTGTACAAATACATTGCAGTGGTCACAGGCTGGAAGAATTTGTATCATAGCTAGTTAAAATGGACGAACAGTTAAGACAGGAGAGAGGAAGGATTACTCACCCAAGTGTGTCAGAGGAGGAATTGAAGCATATCATGATCCAAGACCAGATTCAGGGATGTAGAAGGTTGAGTTAGAAGTGTGAAGGTCTTTGTCAAGCCAGTCCTTGTGAGGATTTTCTCGCCTCGCTCGGGGTGCTGAAGCTGGGAGCCTCAGAGCTAACAGCAGTGCTTCCAACCAGAAACCTGTGGATGTGGTTTTTGTTGCCTGCTTTTGTTTACTGTGAATTTTGTAGGTCTGTAGTCTGGCTCTCTAGAAAAAGACAATGAATTCCTGGCTAATCCAACCTGTATTAAACCGAGAAGGAATCCATGTCACCAGGACGCCATCCAGACAGTTTTGAAAGCTGAATACTAACAAGATTTATTATGCCCCCGTGTTCATTCTCTTTCTTGGAGTATTGAGTGTAGCATGTGACTTTGTTTGATTATTCGGGCTATTTGCTCTTCATATTTTACATTTCTGAGATAGGGTAACTTTTGGAAACTCCCACCATTTTCGTAAGGGCTGCTGTACATAAGGCAGCTGTTTGAACAATTGGTAGGAATACAAAGCAACAGGTAACTAGGGAGGGTTTCTTTTTTGGCTGACTGACAAAATTAGAAGTAGACACTCAGGGAGAGATAGTCCCAAGATGTATCTTTTTAAGATGTTCCCAAAGAGTGAGTAACTGACCCAGAGTCAAGAGACAGCTGCCTCTAGTTAAGTGCAAGATTTGGCTTGGTGGGTCCATGCACACAACTGAGTAATTTTAACTGGTTAGCTGGGAAAGGGAAATGCTCACTGGCTTGCTTGAAAATCTCTAGAGCTCCATAAAGTCTGTAGCCATATGAAAGTAAGTCCTCCTTCATGAAAAAGCAACTAAAAAGGGGGACAGGGGCAGGAATCTAACCAAATGTATCTTACAAATCTCATTTAAGGGTTTTTGGACTGAGCTTATCACTTGCATGCTTTATTTTAGCAAAGTTAAGTCCCAAAAGCTATCGGAGGGAATAGCAAATTGGGTCATTTTTTTTTCCTGATTCGCGTAGGGTTTTTGGAATTCAGCAGCAGATGTCTAAATTAAAATACGTCTATGTTCCTTGTATTAACAACCACATTAAACCGTGCTGCCCTTCCCACCCACCCCCCTCTCCAGAAATATATCCTATCATTAGCTGCTATCTGGAATCGACAGCGGAGTAATTTGAACTCTGGCTCCCAGGGGCCTCCTCCTTTACTTCCTGCTCTAGGAATAAGGTGTGTATTGATTAGATATCAGGCTGTAATTGGGCTCCAATCTCTCTGCCTCGAGATATATGATGGAGATGACAGGAAACAGATACCCTGTTGCTACTTGTAAATAGTCTGGTTGAACAAAATGGTTTGTAACCACTTCAGTGCCACAGTCTTTTATTACCAGAATGGGGTTGCTTTATCACTTAGTTAGATGGCTTTTTGAAGGGAAATAATATCTTTCTTTCTGAAGGAGCTAAAGTAATTTTAAACAAATTGAATTTCTCTTTTGAGGACCAAAAATAATTATCTAATAGTGTGCAGCTTGGTATAATTATACAGTGAGCATGTCACAGACATAAAATTAATTAAGTCCATAACCTCAATCTGGCATCCACTGACTATTAAAAAAAAATGGTGTTGAGAATGAGGATGTCAAAAGAAGGTGTTTGTGGTAGTTGAAGATCTGGAATTATTCATGGTTTTTCTGTTCCAAGATGTTCTCTCCTATCTGTCAACAGTACCAGGCTAAATATGAGTCTATTGGAAACAAAAGTGCAGAGTACTGCAGATGTCTTGCTTCAGTAGGTCACAAAAGCAAGTTATTAAATATTGGTTTGAGGGAAGATATACACAGTCCATCAAAACTTCAATCGAAACACAAGCTTGCAATCTTAAAAGTATATTCTGTTCATGGGGCAGTTGTCCCACAACTTGGGAAAAATGCAGCTTTTACCATTTGTACAGAAGACTTAGAAAAAAATCCAAAATGCACAGACTGAAGGTGAAAGCCCATGGCCTTTTGAGATGTAACAGACTTGGGTTTGTTTTCAGAACTTATCTTTTGGGTTTGTTTTTTTTTTTAATCCTGCAGAAGAGAATCCAGAACAGACAATCAGTTTATTCTGATCAGTGATTTATCTGTGAGATTCTTAGAGCCTTGTTTCAGAGCTGTGGACCAGAGTAACTAATGTGTTGCAATAATATATTTAGCACATGATAAGGCACAGAGAAAATAGAGGGGAAGGAAAAAAAAAATAAAGCACACATTCCCTGGCTGAGAAGTTATTGAATGTTTAAAGCCTGGGAACAGATAGTTTAGGGAGAAGCAGATTTCAATGACTTCCACTCTGTAAATAAATTGTGAAATCTAAAGCACTAGTACTTCATCTCTTTCTTTCTAGCCTATTTTGGATGGCACTTGTACCACATTTGTGCCCCAAACGTTGTTTGATTTTTGCATACAAGACATACATTTATATTCTGCTGCTCCTCAGAGTGACCTTAATGTGATTTATTGACAAAAGGAGATAGAGCTATTCTATTTCTTAAGCAATAGCAGAAGGCAAAAGAAGAAAATATTTGTAGTTTTTAATAAGCTCTACCATGCATACATATATTATCTGTGCTGCAAATTGCATGCATTTTGTTATAAGAGCTGTAATTTTATTTCTTTTTCTTTAGTGCCTGATTTTCTTGTTTGCTCCAATATTGCAGCACTGTGACTCCACATGCTTCATGTGACCTTCTTAACTTATTCTCTTATTAACTTCAACTGTCCAGAGAGATGTGTAGATGTGTTCTTTTTGTCCCTTCCCTCTCCCGTGTGTCAAATCTTTGCTTTTGGACAACACATTACATTTAAATCACATAATATGCCTCCTAACCAAACCTCTCAAAGTCCAAATTCTTCGGCTTTCAGTAAAAAAAAAAAAAAAGCAGCAAGGAAAAATGACTTCCACAGTGATTGATCTGTAGTAGTGTTAGCCCTGTTTGTGAAAAGAGTCAGAAAGCAGTGCTGTGAGTTCAGTGCTCTGCTTTTAGATCTGAGGAGCTGGAGTAAGAAAAATCGATAGGAGCAACACTGGAGGAGGAAGAAGTGAACGGAAGGAAAAGCTTTTAGCAGCCAGGTGCTTGGATCTCAGAGCAGGGTGTCTGACCACGCTGGGGAAGGACTGTGCAGGGCTGGGCTGGGCAGATGCTCTCACCTCCCACCTTCTGGTGTCCCTCTGGTGTGCCCCAGCTGGATGTCTCTGAGTGGAAATGCAGTGAGGGTGTGTTAGACTCTACTTTTAGGTGAGTTCAGAGTCCTGACCCATATTTGCAGGTGAGCTGGAGGTGCCTGATCAAGTTGTTCTTGCCCTGTGTGTCACTGGGTATCCTGGTGCTCCTCTGGGTGTCACTGCCTAAGTACCTGTGACAGATCAAATCTCTTAGCTCCAGCCATCAGGGTTTGACTTGTGCACTTCAGCCCTGCAGCTGTGCCCCAGCCTCCCTCCCTCTGCTGCTCCCTGCAATAATTCCAGCAGAAATTCATCAGAAAAGGTTTGGCTGGGGCACTGCTTTAATTTCATATGTTTATAGCACTGTCAAACAAAAATAAAGCAAGACAAGGCCCACTTCATCCCACAGCTGACCATAAAAGGTTAATATTTTGTGCTCACTCATGCAGGGCTTGGGTGCCTGGAAGAGGGACCAGGGAGTGAGCCATTGTATGGGCTTGGTGTCCATCCTCTCACCCATGTTTCAGGATTGCTTTGGGATAATCAGGGTTTTTTCCACTGGGACCAAGTGGGAGGGTCAGTGTAAGCACACTGAGCACACAGCACATGCATGCAAACACACCCAGGCACTCAGTGATGGGGCTGTTCCTCAGAGAGAGCAGAAATAAGTCACTGTACTTCATCAAACTGCTGGTATCAGCACAGAGCCTTCAGAAATCCTGCCTGGACCACAGAAAGGGAAGGGCAGAAATCTATGGAAAGAATATATTAGGAAACTTGGAACGTGAGAGTCCATGGATGTCAAGGGTAATTTCCAGGGTTATAAATTATGGAAATCATGGCAAATGCAAGTCTGGTTTAAAAAAGAGCAAGTCCTTAATTTCTGGTTTGAGTTGTGGAATTTGAGATTCTCACTTGCTTGTCTGCCTGACACTAACAGAATTTCTAGATGATAGACAACACTGCATTACATTTTATTAATATAATTACTCTTGAAGCAATTTGTCCCTTCCCATTTCTTCGTCTCTGGGCAGTTTCAGGCAGCCAGCAGGCCAGTCAATTAGAGACCAGTAGAATACACATTTTATTTTGGAGGATCCACTGAATGCTGTCAATATAGGATGCACTCACAGAATGCCTGCAGAGCCTGGTGCTGTCACAGGTTAGCTCCAAGCCACTGGGGCACGAGCCAGCTTTGCTCAGGAAGCTATTTGGACACATTAGGGTGTGAATGTGTCTGAAGTAAAAAAAAAAAAAATTGTCTCTCAAGGTGGATTTATCAGGATCTTCACAGTCTTATGCTAACATGGCTCTGTGCCTTCCAGACTGGAGCTGACTGGAGCTCTGGTGATTTGGAGTCTGGACAGGTCTTAATGTGCTCCTGTTTGTGTCTGGGTGTAGGCGCAGCTGTAATTCTTCTCCTGCAAACTCTGTGAGTAGGTCCCTTGGCTTGATCTCCTCTTGCCTTGCAAATCAAGCTGAAATCAGCAAAATTAGGCAAATGTAGATCAGATTAATAAGCCAACACTCTTTATCCATTAGGACTGCTCACTTGAGGTGAGATGGTAGATATGAACAAGGATTTGCAAGATAAGATGTTTAATCACAAGAAACCCACATGGAAAAATCTGCTTCATCGAAGAGCAGGGAACTGGCTGAAAAGCCAGTGACTCTAAATAGCTTTGATTCTTAATGGGGACAATAATTCTCTTTAATGGGAGTATCTTCAGATGATTTAATGTTGCTTTGGGCCTTTTTATGTATCTTGGTCTTACGCTGGTCTTGTTTGCTTTTCTACCAGGAGCATTTGATGGGTTTAATGCTATGATAGATGCAGGAGGAGCATGCACTGGGGCAGCCCTGCCAGTTCCTGCCTGTTGACTTGCTCCTTCCTTATCCATCTCATATGTCAGGTTGTCTTGCTGAGGGCTGCAGAGCTGCTCTTGGCCTTGGGCTGCAGAGATCTGTGCAGAAAGTGGCTTCTCCCAGCTGCACCAGCCTAGGGAACATCCCCAGAGCACCACTGGGGAAAACACTGTGAAATGGGTGTTTTCTTGTTATGGGGAGACACCCAGCTCTGGGTGAGCTGTACTCTGCTCCATCAGGTGAGATGTTGATAAATCAATTAATGGGGAGGGGGATGATGTTTTGATGAGGGCATAGCGTGTATCCCCAGAGAAAGGAAGTGTGACAGCAAATCACAGCACAGAATCCAACATTTTGGCCTCCCTTTTCCCATCATATTCCCAAATATTCCTCCTGTGATGAACATTTTGTGTGCCTGTGAAAAGCCAGCTGTGCTGGAATAGATCAGAACAAAATAAAATGGTGCAAAGAGGAACAAACAGTACAGGTAAATAAAAGACTGAGTAGACTTACTGCCTTGGAAGAAAATCACATTGAGTGCACATTGCCACAACTTTGTAGATGTGCTTTCTGGCTTTGAAATTTGGCTGTGAATTTGCAGAATCCACAGCTTTTCTTAAATACTGGCTAAGGCAAAAATCTCAGAGATAATTAAATTTTGCGGATGCTCCAAGCTCATCTGAAGCCCAAAGCTCAACTTCCCCCTCTGTTACCAAATTTCCTTAGTTTATCTTCTGGTGCAATGTTGGCTAATGAAAACACAACATGATTAAAGGAAGAAGTTTCTTGCCATTCATCCTTCCTCTGCTGTCAGTTCCTTACTTTAAGAACTAGCCCTTGTGTCCATTATTGTATTTTATTTCTTCAGGACTTAATGGTCGGAGGGAGGAGCTCAAAGAATAGAACACATTGATGAAGTTCCTCTTTCAGATGCCAGGTTTTGGCTGGATTCTTGGAAAATTTTGCACTTTCTATTAACTGATGTGTAATTCAGAGTAGAGAGATATTGTGTGCTGGTTTCTGACCTTTGCAAATGCTAAATCATGAAAATATCTGATTTATTGAATTTCTCCTCCCTCACCATAATCTTGCCAAAGTGGTCATGACCACAATAAGTGAACTGAAATGACTTTGGTATTTGTATCATATATACAATGTTTATTTTGGGATGTAGTTTGTGAAAATATTAATGTAAGATAGTTTTGGCCAGAATGAAGCTTATAAAGAAGTAACATTTAATCATCAGAGACTGAACTGCACTCAGGCTGAACAGTGGTGTTCAAGATGACTTCTTGAATCAATTTATTCTATTTCTGGTATTAAACTTCAACCTGGCAGGGGCCTAGGGTTGTCCATAATTCTGTAGCTAGTACTGTGTCAGTGTGCTCTAAAATGCTGTCTGTAGCATTCTGCACTGGATTTATTAGAAAGTTACCATCCTTAAAGCAGGATTTTTTTTTGTTCTTACTTGGCTTGAATAGGCACTGGCATATTTTGGGAGAATGATATAGGTCTTTCTGTTCTGCACCAGACCATTAGCAGGCTTCTTTAATATCAGATAGTTTGAAAGAGGTAGAAACCTGAATTAGAATATTATGAATTTTGAATTGGGATATTATGAATTAACCTCTCCATGGGATGGAGTCCATCTGAGTCTCCACCATATATTCTTTGGTCTTGTTAACCATATTAACCATTCTGGTCACAACTAGGCCTATATATGAGATGTACTTAGTTTTAAACATGTACAATTCTTGTGCCAGGGACTGGCATATAAACTGAATACAAAAATTGGATCTTTCTGTGCAAAACAAAATATTTAGTGAAATTGTCATCTGATTTTTTTGCAGTTCTTTAGCCATATGTAAATAAGACACACAAAATGCACAGTGTCTACACTGCTGCCTGATAAATGGGGTGCTAACACCATCCACACATTATTTTCTTCCATTTTGCTACCCAATGAATCCCAAAGGTAAATTTAGGTAAATTTGTTCGGGTTTTAACTAAATTTTGAAAGTTTTGCTTCTAAGGTGGCTGTGTTTCTGTAATCCCTGTTACACCTGCATCTCCCCAAGGTGTGGTTCTGTATTTCTTTGGCAGGAGCAGTGCTTTCTGCTGGGCAGGAGTGGGCAGAGCAGGTGACCAGTGTGGGATGCTGCAGGTGGCACCAGCCCTGCAGGGACCTTGGCATGGAATAGAAATGGGCATCTTGTGTGTCTGGGGAAATGTTGGGTTTGGTAAATGGGGATTGAAACTGGAGAGGAGAGGTGGTAACTGGGTCAGGGAAGGTTATGCATTGCCTGGAGTGACTTTCTTTTGCACAAGCATTGGATCATCCCTATTCTGAGGCTTAGCTCTTCTTTTTACCCTAAAAAACCTCCCTGTGTTGGCCTTTTGGAAAATGATAACGTCAGTGAGGTCATTGTGGAATTGGATGTTAGGCAAACCACTGGATATTTTGTTAAATAAAATGGCCCTTGCCAATATTTTGCAATCAGTCCTTTAAGTTTAAACCACATCTTAAAGTTAAAATGTTTCTTTGTCTATGGATAGATAAACTTGTGTGTGTATACAGTGCAGCCTAATCCCCTCATTAATTATAGTTTTTTTTCACTGCAGGGATCTTTAAAACAGATAAACAGCAAGTCTGAAATCACAACATGGAGGGTGAAAACCTTAATGTCTGTTGAAGTCACTTAGAGGGAGGCCTATACAAGAGGCTGACTATTTCTTAGCAAGAAAAACACCTTTGAAAATCTTTCCAAATTCAGGTATCTTCTTCAAAACCACACCTGATAGGGGTTTAGTCTCTGTGTTCAATAACATCATCATTAAACATGAACACATTATGAGCAGCAACATTTTTATCATTTTAACATTACTTTCCAGGACCAGGTTTAAATTATGGCCTCTAAAAGCAGTGTAAGTCCTGTTCTTTCTGAGTTTTTTTTTTGTTTGTTTGTTTGGTTTTGGTTCTGTTTTTGTTTGTTTGGTTAGTTTTTTGTTGGTTTGTTTTTTTGTTTGTTTTTTGTTTTGGTGGGTTTTTTGTTTGTTTTTGGGTTTTGGGTTTTGTTTGTTTGTTGGTTTGATTTTTTTGGTTTTGTTTTTTTTTTTTTTTTTAATAAGAAAGATGTATTTGCTTTCTATAAAATGAGTATTTAATACCAGGTGAAAAGATGAATTGCAAACGGTCTTTGTTGATTTTAACACTTGGTGGTCATGACTCTGCTAGGAGAAAAAAGCTGCATGATGAAGGTAGAAAGAGAAAAAAGAAACAGAGACTTGACGTTTATCTGAAATAAAGAAGACTCTACAATTCAAAGAAACCTTTACTTATTGAGGGAGGAGAAAGGGCTTTGGTTGCCAGATGCCCTGCAGGTGACAGTGAAAAGCTGTGCATGTTTTGGTGCAGTCCTGGCTGCACATTCCCTGTGCCAGGACACTTTCTCAGCTCTGTGGTGCTCTCCTGAAGCTGAAGGGCATTTCCAAGGCCAGGGCTGTTTCCCATGAGGAATGGCCCAGCTGTGCTGCTGCTGCTGGGGTGTGCAGTCTCTGTGCCATGGTTCAGTGTGCAGAGAAGCTCAGGAACATACCTTCCTCCTTTTCCAATCACAATAGGCAATATTAAACCTGGTGTCCAAGCAGGATGGAATGTGTGCAAGTTCTGGGACGTTCTCAACTCTGAAACTTAGCAGGGAGAGCTGTGGATTGCCAGAAAATAATAAAAATAACCCCTCCTAGCTCAGCAAGAGATTTTTAAAGCACTTTTGAGAAAGTCCTGAAATGTAATTCTTTGTCTTGTTGAATTTTTTTTCCCAGTAATTAGAAGCTTTTTGAGTCCCAGCTCAGCTGCTCCCTGTAACACATCTGTCATCTCTGAAACCCCAAAGGCAGGGCTGCAGAGCCTTGGGTGTTTTCATCTCCTCCTTCTTGGGCTGTGTGTTGCTTATGTAATGGATTGCAAAGGCCAACACAAAACTTTGCAGTTTTTCTAGGTGTGAAACACTCTGAACTGATCTGTAGAAGGTGACATAAACACAGAGCTGTACAGGGTGCTACACAGGGAGGTGGGTTTGGATCCCTTGCACACACACACACGTTTGAGATGGTTTCAAGGCTCTTGTTTTGTCTGAAAGACTTAAACATCCTTCTCCAAGTACCAGCCCTTAAAACATCTTTCAAATTGATGCTTCAAAAATAATGATATGTTTCAGGAAATTCTGGTCACATATTTCTCCATTTAGACAAAGGAAACCTTTCTGAAGAAGGTCTGAGGATCATCAAGGTCTGGGCAAATGAGATCTTGTCAAACTTTTACAGACAAATGTTCTTAAAATTGAATAGCTTGTTTAGTGGCATGAACTATTATTTCCTTATCTCTGGTTGTTCCTTTCTTTCTTTACTAAGATATTGCTTTCCTGTGCCCTGTTAAATTTCTCATCCTGTTAAAATAAGGGAGGGGAGAGGGAGAGAAATATTGCACTGAGCTGCACAGACACATTGTCATTGTGGTTTCCTATTAACTTTCTGCTGATTTCTGCTTACTTATCTTGTGCTTTAGCATTGTGTTGCACTTGCCAGCAGCAGTGTGTCTCCAGTGCTTTGTCTCTGAAGCACTAAAACTTACTGTTCCCTGCTTTGCTGTTGTTGTCTTCCTCATAGAAAACAGCCTCCTTAGGATCACAAGAACAACAGGGCCAGTTATTTTAATCAAATGATGTTTTTCAGGATCTTGAAAGGTTGCTATATCAGCCTCTGCTCTGACCTCTAAAACAAAATCACTTCCATTCATGTTATTATCTTCAGCGTGTGGGAAACAGATGGAATCTGAATATTCTATTTTTCCTCTCTCCATTTTTTTTAAATTTTTTTTTTGTGTTTGCTTGATTCCTTTTGAAAATGCATCCAACCTATAAGCAAACAGCCTCCTCTGTGTTCACTCCCCAGCATTCTCCAAATATTCACATTCTTAAAATGCCTTCATCTTCCTTATTTTCTCAATTCTGTACTTGTTTACACTCAAAAGCTTCTTTGTAGCTTCCTACACTGAGCTGGGAAAACATATAGTCTAGTCCTGCTCTATGTAAATGTACAATAGATTGTTAATGTCTTTGTTACCAGATACTAGCAAGCCTTACTGAGGACAAATCCATATGCCAGTGAAATTGTACAACATGAATGTTCCCAAATATATGCAATGTTCTTCAGATGAATTGGATTCCATGGAACATATTCCCATCACAATGTGCAGAGGTTTTAAACATATAACTCTCACTAATGTTAATGGGAATCACGTGCTTAAATCCCAGCACTTCTAGATAGGAATAGCATCACTTTAAATGAAGCCAGGGTCCACCTTACTGTGAGCTATGATGATTGCATACAAGTGATGATTGCAGTTTTCTCCCATGGATGAGATGGGAACAAGTGCTACCAAATCATCTCTCTGAAGCATTTCAGATTTCTAACACTGCTCAACAAAAAAAAAACCTGTGCTGAACTGAAGAAATAACTCAGTGCTGGAAGTTTTGCTGTTATGTTAAAAAGTGAAGTATACCTGTTCAACACTCAGCCTTAAAATAACTGAAAGGAGCAGGAAACAACTTTTTTTTTTTTTTTTTTTTTAGCAGAACAAAAGAATACAAAAGGATAATCTTTCTTGGTAACACACATCGTATTTTTGTGAATTTGAAATGATACAAACCCAAAATGTACATTAATTAGTAAGAATTCTACTTATATTGCAGTGTGGGCTGTTTAATTATGTTTTTCCTAAACCGATCCAATAGCTTTGGTGGCAGTTTTGTTTCCAAGTATTATTTCATGTTAGTTCATAATACAGCTCTTTCAGAGTGCTAGAAATGCAGCAGGAATGGGCATACTGGAACCTGAGGCAGTTCTTGAACAAAGCCAGTGATTATGAACTGTAAACAGAGAAGTGGAGAAATTGGACTCTGAGGTGGTTAAGGAAGTTCTGGATTACTTTATGCCGGTCTATAAAACTCAATAGTTAACATCTTTATCAGTTAACTAGCTGTGAGCCACAGACATCACACTAGTCTCTTGTAAAGGAACAAATGACAATCTCTTCAGACATATGAGCAGGTGGAAATAGGTGGGCTTGTGTTTTAGGTGAACGTTTCTGTGTCACCCTGAAGCCAGCGTGAGATTTATTCTTACGTGTCTTGTGCCCGTGAGGAGCTGTGCCTTGGAAGTCCTGCTCTGGAGTAAGGAGAGCAGATTTCTGACATCCCATGGATTCCCGTGGACGCTTATTTTGCAGCCTCAAGGCTGGGATTATGTTCTGCTTGCAACAGGATGCAGTGGCCTGGGAAGAGGACACCATTTCCATGGCAGGAAGTGTAACTGACAGCCTGGTTCTCTACTCCTCATTTGCTCCTGCAGGGAAATACTACAGTAGTGTTGTGTAAGCAGAGATAGATTTTATATTCCTAAAGCAACCAGGCCACAAACAGAAGGGACAGAAAAGGACTAATTCTGTGTGACATAATTGGATATGGCAATAGGCCAGACTGTTTGATTCTACTGGAAAAATCCCAAATACTGTGTATGGAATCTGACTGTGGGAGGGAAAAGCTACATCATTGCTTGGTTAATGTGGCATATGTGTTGGGCAGGCTGAGGAGAAGGGGACAAAATGTATCTGGTCATCTTGAAGAGGTCCTTGATATTTGTCTCAGAAGAAATGCTCTACATCCAAACTCTTTTTCAGTCAAATGTGTATGGAAAAAAGGTGTATCTAATATAGCCATGAGCTTGGAGTGGTTGTGTGGACAGTCTAAGGGAGGAAACCTTTAATCCCTAAAAATATTGTGGTTGATTGTCAAAATTTGAGTATCTTCTGGTCAGTAGTAGACTTGTTCTAGTTACTCCGTTTCATCCTCCAAGACTGTTGTTTGGTCCATCCCTCTGTTCCTCAGAACAAAGCCACGCAGATGAGCAGGAGATCTGGTTTGCACAATCACACCTATGGAGAAGCACCCAGAGGTTGGGAGATGGTTATCACCAACCATGTGTCAACATCTTCAAAACTCATCTCGAGATGAGCAAACTGTTGCTCAAATAAAGCTCAATTCCTTCCTGCTTATTCAGTGCTTTCCTTATTACACTAAATTGCAAGCTTTCTGTCTGCACATCTTTCCTGAGCTGGCTTCCCTACAATCTTCTGATTCATTTACGACTCAAAGCAGCCATCTCTGTTCCTGAGTATCTGAGAAACTAACTGAACATCAAGATTCAACACTTGTGGAAACTGGAGGCATCACGTAGTCTTTGCTTTCCCCTTCACTTCCTTTTCCACTGTCACGTCTTTTGCTCATTTCTGCTTCCACCATGTCCATGCTTGGAAACTTCTTTTCTTTTCCTGCCACATCTTTCCTCATGACTCTCTGCATCTTATTGCTGATTGATTCGTATGTGTGAGTCATGGCAAAAGTGGAGTGCCTCATCTCCCTAACCAACCACCTCCACCCCCATTTTTGTCCCCTCTCTCAGCCCTGCCATGCGAGTGCCACTGGTGACTCATCTCTCTTTGTGTTGCATCATCACACACGTGGCCAGCTTTGTTGAAACATTTATGCCAACTCAGGATAAAGTTGGTAGATGGAGGGTGCACTGGTACTTTCCATTAGGTTGGACTGTTCCAACAGCTAAAACAATCCTTTTTCAGCATCTTTTTCCATTAGATAGCCCATCTAGCTGCTGTTAAGCTGGGAAGAGATTAATTGAGGTGGTTTGGATGATTTGCCTGGTGGCCAGAAAGGACACTGCACAAGGCCAGAATGTGCCAGAGTATTGTTTGAGTGGAAGGAAATGCACCAAATTATTTTTCTTCCCTTCACTGGTTTGACATGCAGTGACCCAGAATGAATGTGTCCTTGTAGCTCAGCCAGATGCAGAAATTGGTCCCTCTGACCATCCTTGCACAGACTGGAAGAAAAGACATCAGGAAGAGCAGAGGTGGACTTGGAGCTGCCCAGTATCAGTGATGATTCCATAGGTGCAGTTCTCAGCAGTGGATTTAGTGTTTCTGGGTATTTTAGGAAATGTATTAACCTAATTTATCACCTGCATATGTAGCTGGAGTCTGAAATGAGAGATGGGAAAATTGATTGACCTTCAGCAAGCAAAACCTGGGAAAAAGACTTATTTCTTGGCCAAAGCTTGCTAAAGAATTTTATTCGTATTCTGATTGGCACTGACCAATGCTCTTACTCTTTTAGTTTAAAAAGCATAAAAAATGCCCTTCCAGCTTAGTGGAATTCAGTACACTGAGAGAAATGATTTCTCTCAAACAAAAGCAGAGAATTGATTGTATTGCAAAAGCTTTGTAAAACACTATGTTTGCTTGACTAAGGTGGGCTGGACAACACATCCTGGGGGATGCAAAGTAGCATTTTCTTTTCTAATTTACTCAAGATAGACAACTCAGTGAAAGACACTTGAGAGAGCAGGTGTATTTCCTTCCCCTGGCCTACTGTTTGCTCAAAGCCTGTCCTCATTTGATTCCCCTCTTGATGAAAACATTTTGAATGTAAGATAAATACAGAATTACTCAGGTAAGCAGTGAAACACCCACCTAAGATGTTTGGCATGGTACATCCCTTTGGGTCTGGGTAAGATAAATTCTAGCATTATGCTGGTCCAAAGATGAGGATGGATACTATTTATTTGTCTGTTTGGCATGGATCTTTAACACTTCCTCTAGACTTTCACAATCCCTTGGCTAATATTGCTGGCAAACCAATTTGTGGAGAAACATTGGCCGTCATACTGAAAGATGCCTTGTCCTTAGTCTTTCTATTTCCTGGGGGCCTTCCACTGTACCACAGCTCCCATTGCTAGGCATTATACTTGGGAAAACTGCCTGCTTGATTTAAAACAAAAAAAAAAAAAAAGAAAAAGAAAAAAGTGGGGAAGAAAGAGAGAGGGGAGAAAAAGGGCTTGTGAGCCTATGGTGAAGTTAATTAACATCACTGGAGGGACAGCAGTGAAGTACTTAACAGGGCCATAGTGAAACCTCGCAAGACGTGAACGAGTCAAAATATTATTGACGTATTCAATTATTTGCAGTTGTGGGGGTTTTGTTTTCTCTGACGACTCCTGAAAATAATAAAGCACTTAAAAGTTCCACTTTCACTTGGCTGACCCAGCGCTCTCGCAGCAGCACAGCGTGTTACCCCGGGAGGGAGCTGAGCTGCAGCCAGCGCGGGGCGAGGAGCGCTGAGAAAGCAGTACACACAGTCCCTCTGGAGGGGAGCAGCTCACATTCATCTCTAGGGGCTCTTCCTGCCTGGCCTGTATTATTTATTTTACTATTATTAGCATTTCTGAGACACCAATCACTATGGTAACTGTGTGCCCATAATAACTTCGCATCTCTGTGATTCTCTCCACCAGCGGTTTCTCTGCGCTCCGCAGTTGCTAATTGCTTTCACCCCGCACGCATGGCCCGATGCACTCTCTGAGTTACTGAACCTGAGGACCTGCTACAGATGGGAAGGCTGAGGTGCAGAGGGTTTAAGGGATGAGCCTTGATGGGTCTCCTCACTCCTGGACCTGCCTCTCCAGGATAAATCTGCATTTCAGCTTCTTTCCCTCCCTTCCTAGAGGTGCACTGCAATGGGGACTTAACCCATCAACCCCTTCTAGGCTTCATCTTTCTCTTTAAATTGTTCCTATCACTTTTCTTCTGCTTGCTGAGCCCTTGAGATGCAGTGCTGGGAGCCAGGGGAGGATCTGGCTGAATGATCTTGATGAAAATATTTCTCACAGCTCTTCAAGAGCCCATTTTTCCCCAGCCTTGCATAGACAGACACAGTGGGCATCATGACCCCACGGCAAGTATAGAGAAGGACTACAGGAGGACTTCAGTGGTTGTGCAGCTCAGCTGTGCCCCTGCCAGCTTCAGAGTTGTAGCCCCATGATATTCAACATAGCAACAGAGATGTTCACTGGGGGACCACTGCAGTTGTCCCCACAAACCTGCTGGTTAAGAACACCTCAGAGGAGAAACCCTCCCCACATCCAGATCACAGGGCAGCAAACTCATCCCTGCATTTCACTTCAGTTCTCCCCAGCAGCCAGGACTCTGTGGTTGCAGTCACCCACTGGCACAATAGTGTCATTTTTAATCCTTTTAATATTTCTCTTTTTAAGAGCATCTTAGCTCAGGGGCCACATGGAGACTGAATGGCAGGAAGCCTGTAAGCTCTGGGGTTGCGAAGGGGAAAGACACAGTCTGCAGCAGTGCCAGTATACACATCACAGGAAGAATTATGGTTGATTTTCACATATATCTATAACATCTGTGTGGCTAATAAAATTGATGGAGTTTGTCATAATCAGCCTGTACTCTCCAGTGAGAGAATTATGTCTGAGCATTTGGAAATCTCATGCACAGGCAGTTACTGGGGGAATGCTGTGAAGATTAAGTTGTTTCTGCATGGCAATGAATGCCCACGCTGAAATGTGCTGCCTGCTTCTGTGCTGCAGTGGGGTCCTCAGGAAAAGAATGCTGTTAAGTGGGACACTTGTATTAACTAGAAAAACATGCTTTTATGTGCTACCTGCTGTCACAAGTGTGCATTTACATTCATGCTGTTGCACTAAAATAGTGGATTTCCAAAGCAACTAAAACTAATCCCAGAAATATTGCATGGAAGAGCCCTGGTCCCCACTCTGTGTGGAAAAGGGGAAGTCCCCCCAGGACAACATGAAGGCACCGATCCGATCTCCCACAAAACCCCCATCCACCCATGTTCCTGGCATTGCCTGTGCCTCGGGATTGGCTTTTGGAAAGGCTTGAACCCCTGGGCTGGCTCTGGCACAGGACATCCTGTCCTGCCCATCACTGCCACCCACTGCCTTGGGGCTTTTGAAAGCCCAACACCCAAAATCCACGGGGGTGGAATGAGCTGAACCTAAGATATGCTTGTCTCCTGAGGGCTGAAATGTGAGGAATGGGTGTTTTGTAAAATTATGGTTTTTTAGAGAATCATACGGTGACTTTTTGTGATAACTTACTTAGCATGCTACTTCCTGTGGGGTTTTTTTCTGTTGTGCTGAAGAGCTGGTATAATCCATGTTCTTTTGCTGGATCAAATATAATCAGCTGATAGCTGTCAGGTTCCCCAGGAAAAAAGTGGACAAATAATGCTGGGATGACAAATTCTGATCACATTCGTTTTATAAGCAGAGATAGTTGCAATTTTGTGTGTGATTGATTGAAAAACAGTACTCAAGAGGGATTCATACATTCTGTATTTATTTACTGCATTTTGTTGGCTATGGGTCTAAACGAAATTGGTTTTGCATCCAAAATGTAATCTGAATGCCTGTGAACACAAGAAGGCAGATGAACACAAGTCATTTGGGCATCCAATTCCTTTGCATGGACATGTAAACATTTCTTTTTGAAATATCAGGGTGGGAAACATTTAGCAGTTTGTTAAAAATATAGAGTCTGATTTTTCAAGGTGGTGTCTTGATTTGCTATAAATCTGGAATATGTGTAGTTCTGACTGTGGCAGTTCTGTACCTTCTGCCTCCTCTCTGTCCTGTCAGCTCCGTGGCTTAGGAAAACTCCTGGAGTGGTGTGTGATACTGCTGCTTGAGCTCAGAAGAAATCCAAAGCAGATGAAACTCTTAGGTAACTCCTCTGTCTTTCTGGTGTGGTGGATATAGCCATTCCTCCTCCACCTTTTTAAAGCGTTTTGGGGCCTGACCCAAAACACATAAATTTCTGAGGATTTCAGCTCAAACCCATGTTGCTGTAAGAAGTCAGTACTGTACTGCCATTTAAAAGTGAGTTCAAGTCTTTTATTGTTTTAGATCCAATGATAATGAAGACAAATGCATTGGATTAATAACTCTCCTACCTTGAAATTTAATTTAAAATCTCTTGTAATGTAATCACATTTGGGTGTGCCATTACCCAGATGGAGAGAAATTTGTTTTGTTGAGAAATTGCTTTAGCATAAGAATGACTTGAGTTTATTAACAGGGAAAAAAACATGACTCCCCTCCCCAGCCACTCCCCATGCATTCCAAAAATAAGAAACTAATTTCAACATGGACATTACTGGTTAAAAAATAATTACACATAATGAAATGTCATATTTCACACATACTCCCTGCAAACCATGCTTCTTAGTCTTCTCCAAAACACTGCAGGGTGTAACCAGCTCTTTTTTCCTCCTTCATGAAAAGAGCATTTCACAATGGAATTGTGTGATGACAAAAAATGGTGCTGGAAAAGCATCACTACCCAAAGAGACATAAGGAATTGCCACAGGCCACTGCTTACAATCCCACACAGTATTAAGTAGTCATTGTATCTCTTTCCAGGGCTTCATTCTTCTTTTGTGACCTACAGCCTCCACGAGAGTTTTTACAGAAACGGAACACCACAGAACAGCAAATTTGGGAGCCCTGTCACTTGACAAAAAAACGTTTCGCTCAGAATGTTATTTTTCTTAAATGTATCTTTCAGCCGCTGTCATTAGAACTGTTAAATAGCTTTAGGAACCTGTTTTGTCAATTACCTTGGGGACAAGTATGAAATACTGGGCTGTTAAGCCTGTGCCACGAAAAATAAACTGCGCCGCGGGAGGAGCGCTCGCAGGGCTGGACACGCGCCGGCACACCTCGGCTCCTCGTGGGTCCTCCCCACTGCTGCAGCAGCTCTAATTAGTTGGGATTAGATATTCCCAACTCAGGGAGATGCTCTCCATAAATATTTGCTGGCATTTAAAAGCAGATTTCTGCAAAGGTTCTGGTGCTGACGGTTTCCCTCCAGGAGTGCTGGCGAAGCGGGGATGCAATGCCCCGATGTGCACAGTGTGTGCGACCCATGTCGTGCACTGAGGCCACTTGAGCAGCTAAGTTTTGGGTTGTTTCTTCAAGTAGGGCTTTGTTGGAGTAGGTTCTTACATTTTTAGATGTTTGGTACGTAAAAAAATGTGTACACCATTATGCATTAAACTGAATTGCACTAATGAATTTTGTGCCTGAGAGCAAGAGTATTCATTGTATTACATTAATGCCACCTCATTTCTAATTATTTATTTCTGAATATGGGTGAAGCTACATGTCTCTGGAGGGGGGTATTGCAGTTCTGTGAGCTTATGTTTGAATGGATAAAAGTGTTTTATTCTCACAATATTCCTTTTAAAATAAATATGTAGTGATAAGCCAGTGACATTGCTAAGAAAAGAACTGCTAGAGATTACGATTATCATAACTGTAGTGGGCTGGGGTAATGGTGCTGAGTTAAAGCTCCTGTGGCAAAGTTTTTGCAAATTCCAGGGATTTTTCAGGAGAGCAAGAGAGAAATCAAAGGTATTTGTGGGTTTTTTACTCCTTAAAACTCCCTCCAGAAACAAAATAGGTAGAAATGAAAGGAACAAACTAGGCAGGAAAGGAACAAAATAGGAAGGTAAGGAACTGATTGGAAACCCCAGGAACAGAATAGAGAGTTATGGAAATTCGACAAAATGTTTTAATTCTTCTCCTTGAATGAAATAGTTGTGTGGGGGAAAAGAATGCCCATTTTAATTTTATTAAATGAAATTTTATAAATTCTCTCAGTTTAATGCCCCCATCTACTCTTGCTTGTAATTAACAGTACTCAACGGTAGCACTTATTAACTTCAGTAACACTTTGTTTAAAACAATATTTTGCAAAATTGCAGTCTGTTTTTCACTGCTGTGCATTGCTGCATGTCTGGGAGAGGTTCTACAGCCACCCATAACCCACTTCATTCTCAAATCCAGGCATACTTTACATTCAGAGCTTTGAAAACCAGCTAAATTTACACCCAGCTTGCTCTGGAAATAAATCTGCTCATTTAGATGAGGTCTCATTTAAAATGGCTTAGCCCAATAATTAATCATTTCATTCTCTTTATATATTTGTGGGTGTTTGAAAGAAGTTTGATTAGTTACCAGTGATTACACTTCCCAACACCCTGCAAAGGAAATAATAAAATAAAACCCGTCAAGCTTTTGTGAGGATTGCTGGGGCTGAATTTGGGCTGAATTTAATAGTGGCTTACTAACTGGCAATTATTTGTCTGCCTTTAACAGGAACTCCATAATGAAGGAGGTTATCATCCAGGAGTTATACCCAGCTTGTTTTTAAACCTGCAAAGGGAAGATACGGTGAACAAAGCAGTGATGGCTCCCAGGTTGCAGGAGAGCAGTGGGGCTGTTTTGGATCACCTGAGCACAGGTACCACCAACCCACCCTCTGCCACCCCCTGGGACACTCTTGCTCCTCCTGCCCATAATTTGGGCTCCTTCACTAAGTGCAAACAAACAGAAAAGCTTGCAGTCACAGATCTGTTGTTTCTAAATGCACTAAATTATTTTAAGGAGTCCTGAGATTCAAGATATTTTTCTAATCTAAGGTTTTTTGCTTGTAAGGAGATGGAGAGGGTAGAAGATTGTGTCGGTCTCAGTAGATATTACACCTCTAAAACTGCCCGTGGTTTCTTATCTGTATTGTGGGCAAAGTGGATGGATGGATGTCAGAGTTCAACACACCCAAGCTGTTTAACCTGGTGCTATTATCACAATGACCTTAACCAGCTAGGCAGTTCACAGAGCAGGCACTAAACAGAGCATGAGATGAATTTAATGGATTACTAGGGAGTATGTTATTGCAAGGAGAAGCACCTGTGGAGCAACATATTTACCTCAGTTCCACTGAATGAGCATGTTGAAAGTGAATTGGCACAGCCTTCTGCTTTATGAAAGGAAGTATTTTGTCATTCTTCATGCTTTCATTAAGAGGATTTAAGGCAGAGGATGCTGAAATGGTTCTGTGTTAGCACCAAAAAAATCACAGATTAATAGTGGAGCTTGAAAATAGTAAAGCATCTGATTTTTGCTTTTTCATCAACAAGCCTAATAAACCAGGATGAAACTATTAACATACAAATAGACAACCTTCTGATTAAAACAGCAGCAGCCAGCCCAGCCTGAAAAAGACCTCTTCACACAGAAAGCAATTATGATGGCGAGTGTTGTCCGATTCACTTCTATTTGCAACAAACCTGGAAAATCAGAATGTAACCAATCATAATTTTGCAGAAAACCTGGTGCTATTTAAAAACGAAGATGCTCTTGATTTTTCTTATCGTGATCAGCATTTTAGAAGCCCCCAAATACACTGAGGTTGTACTCCTTTTCATTCCTACTCTAGGCATATACTGTAAATAGGAAGAAGTAAGCCTTCAGGATAGAGTACTGTGGGAAACCTCCCCAGAGGAAGGATGGATATTATCCTAGATTGTATTACTACAGTGTACTTACCTCCATTTCCTGTATCTCCCCTAAGATGGTCATCTGTGGAAAAAAATATACTTAATTACTATTCCATCATTTAACCATCTACCTCCTGGTGATGGTGATTGTAGTGGAAAGAATTTTCCCGATTTTAAAGTCAGGCCATGACAGCTGATACCACTCAGATGTCCTGGCTTGAAAATTTTGTTTTGTCATGGGAGGAATGGCATGGAAGGCACAGGAGAGTTTTCCCTCATGACAAAGCAGACCTGGCTTCCTGTTTACGTGGACCGAGCGTTGTGCGCGCGAGCCGCGGTGGAAGCGCATCCGTAGCGTGGTCACCCCTCAGGAGGAGCAGGGAGGCTTTTCTGTAACTCTCTGCTGGCTAATTCCCATTTATGCAAGGGGAGCATGAGTGGTACCAAGCCTTAAATAGTTTCCTCTTTCCCCCATTCAGCAAGGGTGTAAATACATGCCAAAATCCCTCCTCATTCAGAGACGTGCAGAGGCTCATCTGTAATTTAGGCACGTGTTGTAGGACTGGTTGTTTTCTGAGAAGAACGTGAGTGTGTTGAGATTTTTATTTTTTTTCCCCATGTCTTGAACATCGATACATACTGTTCATTTTGGAGAAGGGAGTCAAGATGCACTTTTCCAGCTAGAGTAGGAATGCCTGTAGAATTATCTGAAGGAATCCGCTTCATTTCGTCTGAGAGACACAGTTTTCTTGGATTTTTGAAAAGATGTCTTAACATGCTTACTGAAACATTGAGACTTTTTGGTATCTATCCTAATTTTGGTACTGAGGCAGGTGTGCATTTGCTATGCCAGTGAGGTCATCATCCCGTTGCATTTTCCTGTAATTAAAATTATTTTCAATATTCCTTTCCTAGCAGAACATAAAACTGGTGTCTTCTCACTTGTTTAGGTGGTCCAAGGTTGATAATCATATATTAGGAAAGAATTTAGAGATGGAGCATGCTGGAAGATGATTTCTGCATCACACAGAGTTAAAAGCCTAATATGCAGACGCTCTTTTACACTCCAAAATAGTTGCATCAGCTATCAATCAAGTGGATAAAGGATGCAGACAGGCAGCTGAGAGTTTTCATTTTGTGAGTAATATTAATTGTGGGTGTAAAATGAAAGATGTAATAAGTGATGAAGGTACCACTCAATACTTGGATGAAACATTTTCTGAAGTTAGCTCCAGATGGGGAGTTACAAGTGGGACAATTGTATAAACAAATAAAATTTCAGCTTGGCACTGAGCATTGTATGTTCTTGAAAAAATATGTAGAAGTGTCCTGTGATTATTGTTCTCCCTGATTTTGGTTTTCCAGCCCTGTATTCTGGCTTGCTGTTCATTAGTCTGGAGTATTTGGGCTGGGAGAGGAGCATTCAGACCTAGGTTCAATATGCAAAGCAAATGAAATATGCAATTATCTGATACAGAGTCACAGAATTGCATCAAATGGAAACAAATAGTGCCAAATCAAGACCACATGTTTTTAAGAGGATTATGAATTTTAGTGATATGCAGCTAAATGTCATCTATTTGCAAATAATTGAGGAGTTTAAAAAAAATCCTTTTGAAGATTTTTGTGAATATAGTAATTGTAAAAACACTTGCCAGGATTTTTCTGAGGTCAGTGTGCAAAAGTCTGAAATTCAGACAGAAATTACTCTGTTCCTGATAATCCTTTCTGAATGGCACTCCTGATTGCCCTTCTATGGGGCCTGATCATTTCCCCACTGAAGACTGGATGTCTGAACCAATGCTTTCAAGCAGTAATTAACCCCATGAATTTTCAGCTAAACCTTTAAGGGATTTTTTATAAATTATGTTCAAATGAACCATTCTTTATCTAAAATCTGAAAAAGCTCAGAGATGCTTTCTGCTTCCTCTTTTAAAAGTTTTTAAACAGTGCATTTAGGCATTTCACGTCCTGTGTCTGCAGTAGCTTGACAAAGGACCTTTATATTTTCCCTTATTTAGATACTGGACAGAGCTCTTCACCTCACATCTGTCACTGAGGTCTACATGTGGTTGCTAAGCCTCCCCTATCACATGGAAGGGTGGAGACAGGGCGGCAGTTTTCTCTGGAAAAGAGACAGATGATGATGCCAAGTTGTGGGGAAGTACTGGCAATGGCTTTCTTGGGAAGAGATTGAGGCAGCCTTTCGACAGGAGCCAACACCCATTTTGAGATGAAAAACGTCCATCCCGCCATCTAGCTCTGCAGTGTTTTCTCCAGCAGGAGTTTCTCTGGGAAAACACCCACTGCTGTGTCTGGGGCCAGTGGAGATCCTATGAGGATCTGTGGATCCTCAGCCAGCAGTGCTGACCTGAGCTCATGCTCTCTTTTTATTGCATTTTTGCCTGCACAAAATGCTGTGAACAGCCCACTGGCCACAGTTAAACGTGAGAATGTGAGCGAGGCAGGTTTCCCCTGCCTGCTGACTTGTTTCAGAGACTTCGTGGTGGTATCTAGTCTTGTTTGTCTCTGCATTGGTCTGGTCATCATGTTCTCTGTAAGCCTGTTTGGGGCTCAGTGTCCCGTGCCCAGGCAGCAGGAGTCTAGCAGGGCTCACATCTGCCCTGGCTGGTGTGGGAGGGCTCACAGGGAGCCTGCTGTCAGCACGTGCACTGCTGCTTCAGGCAAAATGAACTCTGCATTCACAAGCAATATAATTTTGGCTAAATTCAAGCCCAAAGGAATCACTATCTTTCTTGTGCTTTTGTCTCACGTGTGTATTTTTAGACTAGCTGCAGTTTGGATACTAGGTTGCATAAATCCCATTTTCTTGATGGTTTGGGTTTTGGTGCCTGGGAGAGGGTCGTAAAACTGTTCATTCAGTTAAACCAGAGTAACAGCTAAATTCAGACAGGTCTGCTATAGAGACCTGAATCACTTATCCAAGATAAAGCAATTCCCAAATCACATTGACAGATGCAACCAAATAAATCCTCAGTTTTAAAGCTTTTGTACAGAAGACACTAAAGATTTTTATAACTAAGCCATTTAAATACATTTTAAGAGTGCAAAAGGATGAGAGAATATTTCCAAATGCACACTGCAAAATAAGACCTTGCAGATTGCCAGAAATTTTTGGAAATTGAGGAGATAGCAGTATCTCCTCTTTGGATAAACATGCAGAAAACAAGTGCAGTGAGCTTTGGAAGGCCCGAGGAGCACAGGGGTGGGATCAGAAGGCAGAGGTAAGGGAAGGGCACTTTGTGGGCTTTATTGTGTCCCAAGACTGCATCTGATTTCCTACACTAAAGGAACACATCGTGTTGGGCTTTCTCCAACAAGCGGGATATTGTTTAAGCCCTTTTTCAACAAAGTATTATCAACTTTATTCGGGGTTTTTTGTTTTGCTTTTAATTGGGAGCAGCAGCAAAGTTCAGAGTACCATAGGCAGATGTTACAGGGACACGAAAGTACAAGATAAGGTGCTTCCTACCACAGGAAAGCTATTTTAATAGTTGGTTTTTAAGCTGATATTTACGAAGGAAGGAAAGTCAAAGGCAACAATAATTAATGTCATCATTATGGTGCTGATTTGCAAAGGAACACAGTGGGATTAGGAACTCAGCCATTTCAGCTTTTTGGAAGACTTCAATGCCAGATCAGGCAGTAACTGAAAGACAATAAGCATCAAAATCTAGGTGTTACTCTCTTACATTTATATAAGTATACAGATTGCAGATGGAAAAGAGTGTTAACAAAAAGGAAGGTAAACTTACAGGTCTCACCATCTTCCCTCATTAATGGTTCTCAGCAAAACATGCTGAGCTTTGTGACTTTTTGTTTATCATTAAAACACAATTTTTGTTATTTGCTGAATGGTTAAAATTTATTTTCCTGATAATTTGGGGAGGTAGCTGTTTATCATATGGAATGATGAACAAAAGCTGCAAAAGTCTTTTCAAATGGGTTAGTTTGCAGCCCTATAGAGCAGAGCTTCATGAGTTTATTTGCATCGTCAGGAGAATCTAAACTAATTTAATTCATGGTAGGGAGCATATGTTAATGACTTCTCTGGGTGGAGGAAGGTAGTGCACACCTCCCTTCTAACTCAGTGGTCCTGGTCTACAAGCAGGCCAATGGATCAAAACCACATGCTATCTCACGGTAAGAACTGAATTCATGTTCTCCTTAGATGCTTTTATACATCACAAAAACAATTGGTGTGTTTGCTACCACACCAAACTGTCCAAAGGCTGAGTTAGGGACAGGTGGGATGGATCCCTGAGCAACCTGAGCTGGTGGGTGGCACCCCTGCCCCTGGCAGGGGATGGACCTGGATGATCTCCAAGGTCCCTGGTGGAGGGTCCCATTCTGTGGCTCTGTGATCTCCCTGCCCAGCAGAACGAGGTGCTGCTGGCCAGTGGGAGAGAAAGGGAGGCAGCTCTGCTGTGAGCTGAAACAGCATTTCTGCTTTGCCAGCTTCCTCCCTTGCAGGCTTGTTCTGACTTAACAACTCTGTGGCCTTCACAGGCTTGAAAAACTGCATAAAGGAACCGAAAGAAAAGGTATTTCAAGGAATGAAATTAAGAATTGTAAGGGTCTTTGAATAACTAGTGTTTTCAAACTGGGTTAAAGCAGACTTAGAGTAATCTGACATGATGTAATCCTAGTGAAGTTGCAGGAAAGCAGAAATTAAGTATTTATTTGGTATTACGGTGTCTAGTACAAGATATTGTTAAGTACTGTCAGTAACTCATTATATATTTATTTTAAAAAATTAAGAACTTAAAAGAAAAAAAGAAATTTGAGATTAGAATGTGGTTGCTGTACATGCATTATACATGCTTCTCCTTCTGTTCCACTAATGGATCCTGACTGCCAGAACAGCGAAACGAACCATTGAAATTAGCGGAACTAAGACCCAGATCTCTTAGAAATTTTCATTTGCCTCCAGTGTAGAATTTCAGACAGATCCCTGATTTCTGCAGAGCGTTTCCAAAGTATCACAGCTCTGCTGTAAAATGAGTTTCCTGTCAAAGGGAACAAATGTGGTGGCAGAAGCCACTGAAACTTCTGCTTCCTAGTGGCCACGCTGGAAGGACATGGAAAGGATGAAGCATCTCTAGTGGCACATCTTTAATGCTGGTGGCAAGCTGAGGAACTGCTGGGGAAGGAAACGACAGCAGAAGACCATGAGATGAAGGAAGCTGGAGTCATCAGCATGGAAATGCCACCTTAATTATACCATGTTCTGAGAAGAACTAAAGGCAAAACCAAAGCTGGAACCAAGAGGCACAAGCCACCCATGTAGGCGTCACTATCTGATCTCACCAGGGTTTTATTACAAGTCACTGCTGGAAAACAGAACCTCTAACCTGTCAGAACTGGTGATCTCCCACTGCTGGAAGAGTGGCTAATCCCAAAATTTTCACATTCTGGGCAAAAATCAGAGGTGAAATGTTATTAGAGTTGGAAATGTAATTATGAGTCATCAAAGAAATAGAAAATGGAAAGGAATTTATGGGCCACAGTAGTTACTCTTGTAAAGGGGGAAAAAAATCCAGTGAAAATTGTGTTAAAATACACTGCCAAAGTGTCAAAAATCTGGTCTTCAGTACAGAACACTCATCAGAAACCCTCCAGCATTAAGTTATGCTTCATTTTTAATGCTGTCCAAGCATGCTCTGCTTTTGCCAAAATAATGGAACGCTGAGCTTTTGCTGGGACTTTCCATATGACTGTGGCTTTAAGTTATATCCTTCAATTTTTTACTTTTTTTCTGTTTTGGTAATGGGAATCTTTAGTGCTTGGAATGTTTGAGACACTGAAAGAACCTAAAAAAATATATATGCAGGAGAGGGTTTGGGTTTCTTCTGAATCCTGGTCAGACTCTGGAAAACAGAACCAAACCTCAGAACCAAAAATGCCTTCATGAGTTTTCAACATTTCTGCTACTGCTGAGTTTCAGGGTCTGGTTTACATTGGGAAACCTTGACTCCTGGCTCCAAAGGGTTCAATTAGTCAAAATGGTTGGCAGATGGAAAAAATAATTAAGTTCCATCCAGTGTTTTGTACAATAAAAATAGACTCAAGACACAATGGCCTTACCTTGAACTTTGCAGGCCAGCGTCACATAAAGATAAAGAGGGAGTCAGCTTTTAGGAGCTGGATTATCTACCAGCACACAAACAGTGTGAAGCTGGGCTGCAAGGGCCAGAGGCATCAGAACATGCAAGCTGAGCACGTGATTATTGCCTTAATGATTTTTTTAGCCCAGATCGAAGATGCAAATTCTGGCAATGAGAAATAACTTGACATGGATATTATGAGATTACCAAAACCTCATGATAGCAGTAATAGCAATAATCATCTGTTATTTGAAGAGCTGCTGAAATGCATGGAAATTTTAAAATATTGTTCTTAGAAATCTTTCTCCTAAATGCTTTGTCTTTCCTGAAAATGATAGAAAAGAAGATGGATAACACTTTTCTCAAACAAAATTTCTTATGCTTGAATACAGCCTTAGATGCCCAGCTTGAAGAACTTGAGTTTGAAAATTCAATTAGGTACCAGAAACATAACCTGTGCCACAATTTGACATCAAAATTATTTTTACTTCAACTATCCCATAAGATATGTGGGCCAAAGAATTAGATCCCATATTATGCACCTGATCATTCTGTATAATGAATATATTCACAAAAAACAAGAGGCATATAGGGTAGATTTGCTAACTGGGAAGTGTGACTTACTACACAAATGATTTATTCTAAAATAGGCTGTAGTGCAAATTTTACGGCCGAAGCAATGTTTTGGATAATAAATTATATATTACAGACAATAAAAACTGGACAGATTCACCACCATTGTCAATTATGGCACCTGGCAGTACAGGGCACATGGGCTTTGGAGACTTATCTCTAAACATAGAATGAAATGTCCCCATTACTAGGGCAGAACAGAGTTCTAGGTTGTAATATTAATAAAGTTTTCCAGAAAGTGTAAGAATTCCATATATTTACACTTGCACATCTACGTTTTTACATCTGCTCTTGGCTCTCACTCAGGGCTGGATGCAACTGGGTGCTGAGCATCTAAAAGGGATGGCGAAACAAATTACACAGATCTCCCTGCAAGTCTGATCAGGCTCTGAAAGGTGAGGTAAATCTGCTTCCTATGGCTCACATCCTTCCTTTCCTTCCCCAAACCTCTACCAGGTATGATTGCCATCTCTTTCCCTCTCCCGCTTCCCTGCTCCGAGGCTGCCCTGCCCCACCCACCATTGCCACCCCACGGTTTTCCACAGGTTTTGTTACGTGTGTGAGCAGCACTGGGGATCCAGGGTGAGGACAGGAGCACCCAGGGAGGCTCCTGATGGGATATCATGGAGTGTTTTGGCAGCCCTGGTGTGGTTGAATCATGTGGCTGGTGCTGCAATGCCAGCTCTTTAAAGAAGTGATGTCTGTGTGTTTGTGACTGCTCTGATGGTCTGGGCTCCTCTGAGGGTGCAGCAGATGGCCCCCACCTTATCTTCATGGAGTGTCTCATGTTTATTTGTGGTGGTAGTCTAGAAAAACCGCTGAATCTATCCCAAATCATATGGTGTTTAGAGGGATGAAGATGTTCAGCTAAGCCTGGGAATCATTAGGTGGCTGCCTTGGAGCCAAGCTGTTTGGATGGGGCTCAGTTTCACAGCTGGCAGAAGAAGGAGAATCTTTTTCTCTTCTACTGCTGAGACTGTCAGCAGCAAACTTGCAGAGCCACCTCCCAGTTCTTGGGGGTTCGTGGGATGGTGGGGTGGGTGGATGTCCTGTTTGGTGAACTCTAAAGCCATTTTGTTGGTGCATGTGTGTGAGGGGCTGTCTTTAAATCTGGAACCTGCTCTTTATTGTTTCATGGTTGGGGTCCATGTATTGGATCTGTCTAACAGCTTCCTTGGGCCAATAGTGGTGGATCTTGGTATTTAAAGTAGCATGTGGCAAAGGTGAAGGGTCTCAAGAGGCAGAATTTTTCCTTTGAGTCATAACAGTAGTTCACTCCACCTGAACCTCCAAGTGAGCATTCAAAGCTCTGATTTCTCTAATGTCTCAAGGGCCAAGCTTCCTGGGCTCAGCCTGTCCCAAAGCACATGCTTCTGACTCCACAGAGCTCTCCTTAGAGGCCAGGAAAAATCAATGTATACTGTTGTGTTAAACCCAGTGAGGATTAGCAGAAGGGATGTGCTAATGAATTCCACGTGAATATGCTGCAGCAGACCAGTCCTACAAAGCGCAGAAATAATTTGATAGAAAACCTGCCTGATTCGCTTTCCAGCTTGGACTAATGGCTGAGCCTTCTCCTACCTGGAACCAGGGCTGTTTCCTGGGATGCCAGTGGCATCACTGGGGTGGTGTGAGGTGTGGTACCCTGCCTGGCGTGGGCAGAGCTGCTGCTGCACAGATCAGAGCAGGCAGCACATCTTGATGTCTGCTGCGACTCATGAGGTGACGGCTTTGATGTAGGTCCAGGACCTGGCCCTGTGATGCAAGATGCACTGCAAAACCTGCTTTTCAGGGAGCACATCCGTAGCCATGGGATCTTCAGAAACAAAATCTTGTCCATCAGGAAGCCTGTAACACTGATCAATCCTCAGGACTCCCTGAAGAAGAGTTCCTTGTCCTAGATTTGACATTAGTATCCTTCACCTCCGGGGAAGCCCAGGCCTGTCTCATGCTGTTACATGAATTACCAAAGCAAAGGCTTTAGATTTTGCTTCCAGCTCAAAAGCTCTTCGGTTCCAGCATCAGTGCTCCCATTGAAAATGCTAAAATACCTATTTGTAAATGCTAAAATACCCATTTGTGTGATGTTCTGATTTGTGTGAGTTTAGTTGTAATACCTCAGAAACACACTGCACTGAAAACCTCAAAGTTTTCACTGGTGGAGCAGCTATGGCAGCTGGCTAAGAGAAACTGGTGTGATGATTTTTCTGCTTTTTCACCCACTTCCCTGTACCTCAGTATCTTCACTTTTGCTTCTTTTCACTAACCTGGCTCTAGCTCTTCTCTTTGGCCGTGCTCCTGTGCCCACGTGCCTGCACACGCGCACACAGGCTCGGGCAGGTATTCGTGACCTGACTTCACACTGCATCCCTCTCCCTTGTTAATTGTAGGAAAAAAGGGAACGAAGAATGAAAACAAAAGTGTTACACAGAGAAGTGAGGCAAAAATAGAAATACAAGGATATGGTGGTTGCAAGGGATGCCCAGAAATTTCCATCTGGAGTCTCCTTTAATCATCTCTCATATTTCGCTTCGCTGCTCTTCTTTCAGCTGCTCAGGCCAGGTTTCTTGGTAGACTTTTACTGCCAAGTGCTATTATAACCAAATGGCTCTGATCTTTAGCCAGATCTTAGGAAAGAAGTGGGTGTGCTGAAGCATTGGCGAGCCAGTGAGGGAACTCTTTACCAGGGCTGGAATGGCAAACATGACTGTACGGATGAGAGCTGCATGAGCAGGGCTGCAATGCTGCCATGGGGTCTGCCTTCAGCTGCTGCATGCAGGGAAGAGCAGCCCTGAAAGCCTAGGATCTGCAACATTTGAGCTACAACCACCCAGATGCCAGCACACAACACAGGTAACAAGAAGCATTTTAAGGTGCTGGGTACCTGAGACAACATCTGGGTTTTGCTGACATGTCCCCGGGCTGTGCTGACAAAGGGCAGATCCCCAGCAGGAATAATTGAGGCTGCACTGAAACTTGTGCCCAGGCCATCCTGGAGAGGAATCACCAAAGAGGCAGAAGGGCTCCCAGTGGGCTTCCAAGGCTGCATCTCCTCTCCTCATAGCTCAGGGTGGGCTCCACAGCTGTGTATGGCTGGCTCTGGGCAAGGACAAAAGCATGAGGGGAAGCAGAGCTGGGAGCACAGAGCCTTTACAAGTTCATCCCCTGAAGAAGGGGTGAAACACCATTTAAACATACTAATTTCTCTAAAAGACCTTGGTCTATATTAATTATTAAAAATAATATCTGAATGAAAGACCAAAAAACCTTCAAAATGCTATGCACAAATGCAATGAGCTTGCAGGTTCCCAGAGCTTACACCAACTCTGTGCCATACGTCTGCAATAAAATAGTCCCTATTTGCTTAGCAGATGTGCTGGAGTCATCTAGAGTTCAAATTTACCATACCCATCAAGATGCAAATCCCAAATTTCGTTTAGCATTGTCCCGTTGGTAAGGATGTTACAGGCAGGTCAGGATTCTATCTCCCCCCAAGCCCTTTGAATGTGTTTATTCATTCTGTTTATTTTCATTTCCCAGTTTCCACATGTCGCTCAGTCAGATTTTCTGTTAGCAAGACTGAGAGACGAATAACATATGTTACCCCACAACTGACCTTGAAGGGGAACTGAAGAAACCATCTTCCCTAGGGCTGAGATGTAATTCAGACACGAGCTTGCTCCGTAGAGGTCTTTTTCTGAAAAGACACTGCCAACTGCAGTAAGCCCTGGAAATGTTCCTGCCTGCATCAATAGCTGAGTGTGAAGTACGTACCAGGGGGATGCTGAGGATTTAGCCTTCTGTGCCATCCCTCCCTCGGCTCTCCTAAGCAAAGCAAACAAATTCTTTGTGTCTTAGAAGAATCGGATAATTCGGCCAACTTGAGTCGTTTCCTTGCAGGCCTGGCTTTTCACCTGAGGGACCAGGTTTGCTGATCCTGCCCAGGTTAAAATGACTGAAAATCAATGTGGTTTGACAGCTGTGGGAAAAAAATAAATAAATGGATGTACAGGCTGTTGAGCAGCAAAGACTCTTCAAGTGGATGCGAAGTGAGGCACAAAAAGAAACTGTTGTCTCTGAACTTCCTTACAGGCTCTTGATTCATGGCAGTCTGGCCAGTCACAGCCCTGTCTGATAGGGTTGGTCTGACTCTTCCATGGCGTTTTCCACCTCCTCGCACATTCTGCTCAGGAAGAAGTCACAGGAGGGCCGTTCAACTCTCCTCTATGCTTGGCTGGCTGAGCTGGGCAGGTCCAACAGGAGGTGGGTATGTCTGTATTGCCTGAGCCTGATGCTGCAGCCTGGTGTGGTGGTGCCCACTGCCCCTCTGCTGAGCTCTGTTTGCCTTTGAAACAGCAAAGTGTGGAGCCCAGCTCCTGAGGACATCTGGGTGGGGAGGGGGTGTTGGGGTGGCACTGTGGAATGAAAGTGTTGTGAGAGCACGTGCAGAATGGGGCAGCAATGCCAAGCTACTGGTTAGACACACTTGCATTGATCTCCTGGGGGAGTGAACCAGAGCAAGGTCTGAAAAGCAAGTCTAGGTTTAACTCAGTCAATTTTCTTGCCCCAGCTGCCACAGGCCACCTGGATGCCCAGAAGCTGCTGCATTTAGACACCTCCATGCCAGAGGCTCCTTCTCTGCCTGTCACACCCCACACATCAGCTTTCCTGGTCCTGCCACCTGGCATTGACCTCCAGGGTTCATATAACCCCCCCTTTTTCTCTTCTTTCTTTGGGGAATGTGATCACCATTTCCTACAGCAGTTCAGGATTGAATTACCTCTTCGAAGCATTTGGAAACATTTTCTGTCACATGGTGTGATTCTTGGGGCTGTCCTGTGCAGGGCCAGGAGCTGAAGATCTTTGTGAGTCCATTCCAACTCAGGATATTCCATGATTCTGTGATCTTCCCCGAAGGTTGAGCAGTTTGGAAAGGGGCAGTATGAGCAGGTATCAGAGGCTGCCTCATTAGCTTGGTGTCAGTCTCTGGTAAAATCTCAGATCAACACGGAATTGCAGCACAGAGAGGAGATAAATGTTACATTCAGCATGAGTTGCCAGTTCTGACACACAGGAACACTAAACACGTACCCTGACAAAATCCTAAAGTCATCCCCATTTGAATCCAAAACCCTGCCTCCTCAGTTAGCGCTTAGTAACAATTTCATATCATTCTCCCCATGTAATTAAAATGCCTTTCCTGAGCCAAAAAATGAAATTTTCTTTACAGTAGGCAATTCTTATGTAAAACTATTTTCCTCTTTAGTTTCTGTCAGTTTACTGTGAGTTTTTAGTTGTGTTTGGAGACATCCATTTTGGGAGTTTTGACATTTCCTATCCCTGTACTGTGGTTGTGGGGAAGGAGGAAAGCAAACTGTGAACTTGGATTTCAGCTGGACCCAGTATCAGCTCAAGTTCTAGATTCAGAAAATGTTTCCACATTGGATACTACCTATGGCTGGCAATGGATATAGGTAAAGTGTCACTAGTGAAGTTTTTAGGAAGGTTTGTTAATGCCCACAGCAGCCCAGTAATACCTCCTGTCATGACATCTGTGTGAATGGGGTCACGTGCACATCTGCTTGATATTTTCATACTGTGGGTTTAATTTTGGCTGCTTTTACTTTTTTCAACTCACCCACGACTCTTGCTCTCCAGCAGTGCTCAGCAGCTCCTGGGAGACCTGGAGCTCTCCATGGCCTTCCCCTTCTGCCAGTTTGGGGTTTAGACATCTTCCCTTTGTTCCTTCCCCCTTCACTTCTTCTCCAAATAGCTGCATTTCAGTTTAGTGCCACTTTTGGAGATGTAGGTTCCCATGATCTCTCAGATGTGCCAATGAGCTCACTGGCATTGCAGGTCAAGGTTTCTGTCACCACCCTAAAAATGGACTTATTGGCAAAGGAACAAAGCTCAGAAAATAACATTTTAGACCTGTCAAGTCTGATTTAAAGAAAGCTTCCATGATCTAGAAAAGAAACAAGCAGTGATTGCCTTCTACTCCACCCTAATTTTAATTATAAAAAATGCTAGTATAGTTTTCCAGTTGACATCCCTGTATAGGAAATAAGTAGAGTTGGAATAAATCTTCCAAATAAACATATTTCTCAGACATAAACATGATAAATCTTTTCTTTTGAGAAAGATATAAAGAATGGTTAACTTAAAATATGCATATAATAACATATTACCCGCAGCTTCTCATGTTTAAAGATTCCATATGCTGGGAAAACCCATAAAATAAAACCCAAGAAATGCTGCATCCTCTTTCTATTAATTTGAAACAGTCACTTAATGGAAAAAGGAAAAGAGAGAAAAAATAAAGAAAACTGGTAGGACAGAATTATTTTATTTTTTCTTAGAAAATCCCAAACAAATCAGTAACTTCAACATTCCAAACTCTTCATCCTGTTTTTAGTGGTGTATTAATATGTAAACTCAATACTTCTGTTGAAAAATAGCTTTGGGTAAGGAATAAATGGTAGCAAATTCCAGGGTGGCCTTACTAGCATTTTTGATTGAAAAAACTTGGAAAAATGTTGTTGTTTTAGGATGAGGAGAAGTGCTGCCATCTCTTGTGGTTTACCCAGGATTGTCCCAAGTTTGACTTGTCTCTGGTTTGGTTTAAAACCTAAAAAGGGGCCAGTAACCGTGGCTCCCTCTCTTCCCCATTCCTGCCTCATATTTAATGAGTAATTGATTTTAAAGTGGTCCCACTGAAGAAGATTTCTGTTAAAGTACCGTGGATGGAGCGATCTACCTTTCCTATTTATTTTTCTAAGAGTTTATATCTCCAAAAAGGTGTGTTCCATATGAGTGTGGGCTGCAGAGCTGGGGTGGGGGGAGCTGGGGGACAGACTGGGGCTAGGAGGGCTTGGGCTCTGGGCTGATTATCCTTTCGACTTGGTTTATGAGCTGGAGAAAATAATTTCTATTTCACTTCATTGGTGATTCTCCCTATTTTGTCAGATATTTTCACATGGAGAGCACTCAATGGACAGATGCTGGTCACTCCCTGGCAGGGACACCCAGAACTGCTACTCCAAGGAGCAGAGCAGAGTCCAAGACCTTTCAAGACCTTTCAAGACCCCAGCATGGGGACTGTCCTGTTTTATATCCCACCCCAATGGTCAGAGCCCTTCCTTGCAGACCTGTTTTCAACTGTCTGCCTTCAGTTTGGGTTATTTCCACTTCTCATACATCACTGTCCTGTGAAACTTTTGATCTTAATCAATTGTGGATGCCCCATCCCTGGAAGTGTTTAAAGCCAGATTGGATGGGGCCCTGAGCAACCTGGTGTGGCAGGAGGTGTCCCTGCCATGGCAGGAGGTGGAACCAGATGAGCATTAAAGTCCTTCAAACCCAAACAATTCTATGGTTCTATGCCATTGGGCTTTTGGCTTTCCAAGGGGTCGAGGCTCCCACCCAGCTTCAAATCCCAAACCCCTCATGGCCCAGAGAGGCCACGAGCCTGAGCAGAGCTGGGGACACGCCAGGCAGGGAATGTGGGGCTGCACAAACCCGCACCCTGTGCTGAGCACCTGCACTTAGACAGGGGGTTTAACCAGTCCAGTGTCAGCCAGACAGTGATTTCCCAGTGTGGGCAACCCAGTTCCATGTCTGTGCCCGCTGAGGGGCTCACCTGAGGCTGTGGTGGAGGGGTTAAATCGGGCTGGGCCAGGCTCCAGCTGCTGCACTGAGGTGTGGGGACTGGGCTGGGCCAGCTGTGAGCTCAGCTATTCCCCCCAGTCAGCTACAAAAGGGCTGTGTCTCCTGCACTGGGATTAGCACGGAGGGGAGGTAGGTTTTTATCGTAAGGAAAGAGGTGGAAAAAAACTGTGTTTGACTGATTCCTTGCTGAGCAGTGTCTGGGGAGGGTCTGGGCTGTGCAAAGCTGTCCTGAGAGGAGCTCTCTTGGCAGAGGGGTTAAGAGAAGCCTGACCCGCTGACTTCTTCACTTAACATCCAGGCTGGGAGATGCTTGTTTAGCCCAAAATCTTGGGTGAGGCAGTCAGCTGGAGTTCAAGATCCAGGGACTTAATGTCCCATGACCGAGTGTAGCTTGTTTGACCTGTAGTGCAGATCTCGAGAAGAGGGAGCAGGAGTGTTTTTATGGTATGTGCTGAGCCTGCTCTCCCTGACTCAAACACCTCCTGGAAAATGAATAATTGAACATACATGTGACTATGTATAGACCTTTCTTCAAACAGAAACTGATTTGGGGTGGAATATCTTCCAACTTCATAGGCTTTTTCTCCTGCTAACTGCACAGGACTGGCCATAAAATCCATAGGGACGTGGCTATATAGCAGGGAGCAGGCTTTTCAGCCGACACTTTTCAGCCTGAGCAGTGGCCTTCAACTCTGAATTCTTTAAGCTAAACAGTGTGGTGAATTTGTGCCTTCAAACTGAGCTGGAGTAGAAGGAAAAAACAAATTAATTCAGATTAGTTGTTTGTTTTTTTTTTTTAAATATTATTTGCCAAGCCACACTGCTCCCTACTAAAATCAAGGGATGTTACTATTGGCACAGTGGGTTTTAACTCACTACTGGGTTTTGCATGTTTTAGTAAAGGATGAAACTGATTGAATGAGATTGTCTATTAGTTGCAGTAGATCAGCAGTTTCTTCTTTGTAGTGATGCAACTCATTGTTTGCCGAATAATACAGTGAAAATAGACTCAGTGTGCAAACCCTGTAAACTGTCTGAAGAAAAAGCAATGTCCTTTTCCCCACCAATTGATTCCAAGCCAGTAGCTGCTTCTAATATTCCTGTATCCAGTGTGAGCCCAGTGCGGTTCAAAACACACATCTACTATTTGTCAAGAGCTGTAATTGTTAGGAGAAAAGGATGTTGAGGAAAGAAGAGTGGAAACAATATAGGAGGGCTGGTTGTGGAACTCTCTGGGTTGCATTTTGGGGCAGCTTGGTCTGATTCCTGGCTCTGCTACATCCTCCTCCTGTGACCTTGGAAAAGTCTCTCAGTCTGCTCAGTCTCAGTTCCACACAGGTGCAAAAACAGGTAAAAAAAGGCACCATTTTATGTGCAGTATATACTGAATAAATGCCTATACAATGTATTAAATACACTCCTGTATTGAGTGGTAGAGTGAGAACCAATTCTGCACAGACTTGTGTGATGCCCAGGACATGGGGTCCTGATTCCGCAGTGCAGCAATGGCAGTGCAAACCCCAGATTAATTCTGCCCTTCTGATTCTTGACAATGTTCGTTGTCTGAGTGCTGAGTTTGAGGAGATGCTTGTTTTTAGCCTGTACATTAGTGGGCGAGGGAATGAAAGGGGAGGATCTCCCACACCAAGCATTTTTTTTCAATGCAAATACACGTCGCATAACATTATGGACAAATAAAGGGTTCCTAGCACTCACAAGGTGTTATGGTAATCCTTCACAAAGTCCTTTTAATGAATAAACCAGGGATGCTTCATGAGTCGTTTATTAAGGGTTAATGATGTATCTTCTCCGCTTGGCATCATTCCCAGCCTAAATCAAGCCTGCTTCATCTCATATGGATATGAAAGACAAACTGTACAGATTGAAAACATCTGTATACTGAGTGAATGAACCACATGGCAGCAGTGTCATGCAGAGATTTACTTAAAACTGTCCCCTTTTGTTTGACTTTAGAGGAACAGCACAAATAAATACAGTAGGTTCTGTTTAAACAAAGAGGACTCTGATCAATAGAGGTTTGTATAGCTTATGACCTTCAACTATAAACAAAAAATTGGGGTAAACCCCACAAGTCTCAGGTCAATTGCCATCTTATTTACTTTATTACGCCACTAATGTTCTAATCTCTCTTGCATATAAAATACAAGCCATCTTACTTTGCTTCTCATTTTCACCAGAGAGAAAAGGGAAGGTTGTGTTTGATACAAAGAAACCTGTGAGTGTGAGCAGGAGTGTGCTGTGAATTTAGAGTACTGTGAACTTACAGCAGAGAACACACACAAACCAGTTCAGGCAAATTTCACATTCAGGTAAATTTTGGTTGAGGTTCCTGATAGTTTTTGGTGCTTTTTGAGAGGGTTCAGGCATCCACAAAAAAAAGCAAAATGGTTTGTGGCTCACTATAGCCAGAACTGGGCACAAGAAACACAACAGAGGCAGTGCTATATAGAAAGTGGTTGATCTGTTCTGGCTGAGAGCAGGGGTTATCCCTTGGAAACACTTGAAAACATTTGCAAGTATCTGCTAGGGACTGACCCTAGCTGCAAGCCTTTATTATTATTATTTTTGTTGCTGTCTCCCAGCATGATTAAGTAATTCCAAATACTGAGGGGATGACACTCCTGCATGAGTTCTGCCCTCATATCTCCAAATAGCTAACTTGAATTGTAATTACTTTTTTCTGGCACATTTTCTCATTTTCTAGAGGGCAGAGACTATTATCTTAATCTGTTTCTGTCCATTTTTATCTTCCCTGGATAACTTTTAATCCTTTTGGTCAATTTTAGCAGAAGACAAAAAAAAGGGGGAAAAATATGCCTGTGCTGGTTTGTGAATATAGGCAGCATGGTAGGGGAGAAATATTCCAGTCATGCCTTTCCCAATGGTTGAATCTACAGCAGGAGCCTTAATGAGGCATCAGAGGGGCCAGTCAAGACACACAAAGCCAGGAGAACCCAGATTTATTAGCCTTGCTGCTCAGTTATTCAGATGTTTTTCTTTGCTGAGGACATGCCTGTTCCCATTGACTCCAATGTTTTCAACTTCAGTGTTATCTGCTCTAATCTAGGAAATACTTCACTGCTGCTCCAAGTGCATTTTCTTGTGGAATTCAATCCAAATCCTTTGGGGGGCAACGTAGGGGTGAGTCCCACCGGGCACATGTCTTTCCTCAGAGATTTGAGAGATTTGGAGAGGTATTTCTGGATGTCGTCTGTCTTTGAGTTCACGTTGGGGTTTTTTTGGTTAAGATGCAAAGAACAGCCAGGCCCTGCTTGCCTACCTATGTTCTCGTTCCAGGAGCCAGGTGACTTTTTGTTCCGCGGAGCCGCGCCTCAGCCTCTCACCTCACTGGGAGAAAATCTTCCAGACATCTCAGTTTTGCAACTGAGCAGTTGTGCCCTTGTCGTGCTTCCAGCATTTCCTCACAGCCCGCGCTCAGGCCCAGAAACGAGAGCTGCAAGTCCCAGCCTCAGCAGTAATGTCTCCCCCATCATTAAATAATTGAGCCGGTCCTGCGATCTGGAGCCCAGCAGCCGGAGACACTACCTCATAGCTGCTGGGTCGCTGGCAGCAGGTTTGACAAAACCCTTCAGGGATGGCTACTGGAGGCTCTTTCCTGGCAGGTCCCAGCTTGGTTTGTTGGGTCAGTGGGGAGACAGGCAGGGCTCGCCACGCCAGGCCCGTGCCAAGCCACACTGGCCAAGACTGGCTGAGTTTTGGCTGTGCCTTCCAGCACAGCGTTAGAAATACTGGAGAAGGGGTTTTGGTCCTTCGTTGAAGAAAGGAAGGAAATTTAGGTATCAGAGTCCTTGGGAGATGCTGTTTTGCTGCCCTCTAGGCAGAGATTAAAGCTTAAAGTGTGGAAACTACAGAAAATGCTGTCCTGGGCACACCAAAGCAAAGCAAAGGGTTGGGAAGGTTGAAAGGCTTTTTGTGGGACTTCATTAAGGTGTGAGTATAAAATCTGTGAAAAGATCTCTGGGCTCAGATAAGGAAGATCCAGTGGTGTTCAACAAAGAATTATCAGTAAAGGCATCATAATTACAAAGTTCTTTTATATTAAAATGATGTCATGTAATAGGTTGAAGAACAAGAAATAAATAAGCTGTGCAGATCTCCTTTATCTAAATAATTGTTTTCTTATGTGTTAGGCTGAAAACTTCTCATACAATTCCAGTCCTTTAATGGTAAAAATGTATTCAATAAAGACTATGAAACTATTTTCACATTTCAGTAGTGTGCCTCATCTAGAGAATCCCAGAGTGCATCACTGAAATGCAAATTTGAGAGAACCGTGGAAATAGAGGACAGGATATAGAATGAGGGCTTAATGGGGAGTGTGTCACCACAGGGCTCTATGGTGAATATATAACCTCGTTTTAAAGTGTAAGAACTATTGTATGGAGATTTAGATATTTTTAAACTAAAATATATAATTGTATGACTTCAAGTGTTGGGTATTCTCTTACAGAACTGTTCCTTGAGGATAAATCTTCATTTCTCTCATGTGAAGAACTATGCTGAGATCTGCCCGTGGAAAATTACTTTCTAGGAGCAAGAATCACAAAGGACCTTTGCTTTCAGGCTTTTGTCTGAGGTCCACAGCATAATGAGCAAAAATGGAACGAAGGGTATTAACCTTTGGAAGATGAAAGGCAATCAGGACTGAACCAGTGCACCCCGTGGTTAGACCACAAGCTCTTATGATTGTTCTGTTTGTGTATCTCAACAGTTCCTAGGGAGACATTTCCATATGTCATATGCAATTGGATAAAATATATATATAATAGTTGATCCTGAAGTGTTAAAGTCTCATCTCTTAAACCAAAACAGATACAGTGACCTTAGGAACAATTGGCTCTTGACTGCTACCCACACGATGCAGAAAATATTAAGGAGGTGGCAAATGAGCTCAAGTTTCTAGTTTCTATTATTTGTGAATCAACACATTATTGTGCTGTGAATGTTTGCTTTTCTTTCGTTGTTGTAGGCGAAAGATCAAATTATTTTCTCAGTTTATCAGGACAGAAGGAATGCTTTGGAGGTAATTTGGAGAACACCACCAGGCAATAACCTTTTCAAACGGGCTTCAGTGGTTTTTGTGCTGGTCCAGGGCACAGAGGCAGCTTTGCTGTGAGCTGCAGGGAAGCTGAGAGCTGTGTGACCTTCCCCTGTTTGCTCAGGGGGGGCACGTGTCCCTGCTGCTGTTGGATCTTTTTATCTGCTTATGCCACTGGCGACCATGACCCCCTTCTTTCTCATCTGGGCTCGGCACTGACCTGCCTGGCTCTGAGCTGCACTGGGGCTCGTTTGAGTCACTGCATTTCCTTGGCTGCCAGGGCTGGGATTCCCTTTCATTCAGCAGTGCTTACCTCAGGCCACAGCCTGGCCCTTCTCTCCTCCTGTTATCTGCACAAGAGCCATCCATGTCATTTGTAGTATTTGTTTGAAAGTATTTCAGAGCTTTCATTTTGTGCAGAATCTTGGAATGTATTTATCATTCCCTGCATTTTTCTGAAAATAGGACATTAAAAGGTTCTCTCTGTAGATATCTGCTATGTCATGAATGGATTCATGTGTATCTACGTTTTCATTTGTCCTGTGGCTTGGTCACATTGTTTCACTGGGTTAGTATGGATGTTTGATTGTGGTCTGGTGAGCCAGGAGTGCACTGTGAGAGCAGGAACAGGCTGGGACTACAGCTAGTTTTCACTGAAGAGAAGATGGATATTTAATATTAGTATAATATTAGCATATTAGTATAATATTAGCATATTAGTAAAAGGATTTGCATAGCAAGACTGAGATTAACCTGCACTTTTGGGGTGTCTGGGATGAAGTAGGAGTCTCCTTGGGGAAGAATATGGGATACACCTCTGAGCTGCTGTAATGAAATCATATTTATCCACAGGTTCCCCTCAACCTAAGCTTTCCCAAGAACTGGGGTTTGGAGTTAGTTCCCAACAAAAGTGTTGCATGAGGCAGAGAAAGGAAAGCATTCAGGGGAGCTGCTGGAAATGCAGAAGAGTAAATGGTCACCCAGTCTTCTCACATAGTCTGGAGTCACAAAAGGTCTCCCTTAGCAAAAAATCCTGTGTTTTAACAGATGTGCTACCAGCAAACGAGCCCAAACTCACTGCCACAGCCACAGCTTCCAATAAGGAGCATCTCTATACAGATACATAGGAGGCTTCCCGTGCACTCAAGCATTGGCACTGCAGCCTCAGAGACTGAATTCCCTCCCTGACAGTCCTCAAACACACAGGGGCAGCTCTACAGCTTCTTGAGATGTCTTCAGACTTTTTCTCAAGCCCTTGCTGTGCTGGGTCTCCATCAGTGTTTGGGATGTTTCTATTGGCACCAGATTTAAGGTGTGAGAGTATTTCCTCCCTTGTGCTTACACCAGGCTCTCATGGGCTGGTCTCATTGCTGATGCTCCCAGAATGGCAGGACTTTGAATGTTGGGAAGGATGAGTTTAAGGAAAGAAGAAAATTAAAAAAAAAAGAAACAGAAAATTTGGTATCTCTCAGGAGTGGTGGAGGCCTTGCTGCTGGCAAGTAGAGGCAATGGTACACAGTGTTTGCTTTTTTGGCTCCTCTAGTTGGTTTAAGATTTCAGCAAGGGGTCATTGCAATGATGAGACAGTTCAGTCCAAATTGCTTTTACCCTGACAAAGAACTGTTTATCTCTTTGGAAGAAGAGGACTCATCAGTGCTGGAAAGATTTCATATACCTGGTCTCAGGATCTCTTTCCCCTCAGCTGCTGGAACACGAAACCTTCCAGCTGCCTCTCAACACGCTTTGCTCAGAGAAGAGAAAATATTACGAATGAACGTTTCTAAATCCCTCATTCAGTGTGCTGAGGGCCAGAGCCTGAAGTAAGACTCCTGATAAATATGGGGATCCAAATCTGGCCCTCTGAGAGCTATCATCCATTACACACGAGCAAAGGAGCAGCCTGATGTTAAGATCTGACTGCTCATTGCAAAGCTTATTTTGTTACATCAGCAGGCCACAAGGTTCAATAAACTATGTGGCCTTTATCCATTCCATATGTACTGGCTGCCTCCTGTAGTTTCTATGAATTTACCCTGTACATGAGCTTTAGGGGAATCTGATGCCTTTAGACAGTAGAAATGCAGATAATTCTCCAGTTTGTAAAACCCCATTTAAATTTGATTCTGCATCAAAAAATAATGCCAGTAATTGGAATTTTTGTTTTTGAGATACAGGCTTGCAGAGGGGCTTGTGACTCAGAGAATTTTATAGGAATTGAAATTTGATGGATTAATTGTTAATAAAAGTTAGATTGGGTAAGTGAATACAAACATCATACTGAGTTTAGTGTTTACATTGGCTCCCAAATGCTTTTAAAGGGCAGTTTTGGACTGAGCTGCCTGACAGAATTTTTGAGTTTTGTACCTAGAAAGTTATTTAACTGGAGAACAATCCCTGCTGACAACACCAGAATTTTCTTCTAGTTTTTTTGTTGGGATTTTTTTTTTTTTTGGCATCATGTTATCACTATCTCCTATCAGGATCTCACTGTACAATAGTGACCTCTGATGTAAAGGAACCAGGAGTGCCACTTGCAAGCTCAACCCTACAGCCTTGCTGAGCAATTATCAGCCTATTCAGCAACAGCTTAAAGGGAAGGGATGTGTGTGCACACCCACACGTACACACACAGACAACTGGAAAGCTGGTGATAAAATAAAATTGAGGACCACAACACTGAAGGATCTAGAGCTGTTAATTTTTATAGCTGATACAGATACTAATATTTTATGAGGGTTGGAACTATCAGTATAAAAAAGTAATATCTAGCCTTACCCTTTTTGTTTTAATACAAAGATAAAACTATCACTCGAGCAGAGCAGCATTATGGTTAATAGACCTCCTCTTTATGGACAGACCTATCTTCCTGTTTCCTTTTGTCAATATTTGTAAAAGCAGGAGGATATTTGTGCCTAATCCTATCCAAAATCCATGGGTTGGTTTCTTTAAAGAAGCATCTCCTCTGCTCACTTATATCTCAGGGCATATTTCAGCTAAATAGTAGAGCTGGTCTGATCCTAGCCAGATTTTACATGTTGTAGTTTGTGAAATGGCTCCCTTTGCATCAGTGCAAACTCTGAAGTGACACTGGGAAATTGGATAAGAGACATTCCCCTGCAGAATTTACATGACTGCAAATATCTGAACTCCTCAAAGTGCTGTGTCCTTGCTCTAGGGACACACCAGGGTGTCTTCTTTGAGTGCTCTCCATCACCTCCTCAGAGGTTCACAGCTACTTCAGAGGCAGCACTGGTGGGCCTGTTGGGTGTCTTTGCAGAGGCTACAAGATACTCCTAGAGATCAGGGGAATGAGTTCCAACAGGATGGAAGAGAAACTGGAGAGAGTGCTGGTTCCAAGTTGTGTGAAAAGTCTATGCCCATGACCCTTTAGAATAAATAATAAATATTATACTTTAGGAGTAATAACACGAATATTTATTTCCATCTTACTCGACAGAGAATGCTAAAAACCTAATACTTTGAAGAAATGAGATATTATAATGGATGCAGCTTTAAGAAATTCATTGATATATTGAAAGTGTCTCCTTGCTCTACACATTATGTGCAGAGCATAATTTTACGTGTAGAGCAAGGGCAATTTCAGAGGCAGGATGCAGAACTGGTACTCAGGTGATCCACGCAACCTCAGACTTCCCCTGTGACTTTATTTACCCCTTGTGACTGTTCGACAGCCTTTATAAATTTGAAAAAAAAATTGTGCTCCATGGGAAAGTTATACTTCAAGGCACAAGAATTTGAAAAGTTTTCAAGTATTCATGTGGTGGAGGTCATGCAAACGTATGGTTCAGATTCCTGGAAAATGCTACTAGTTCTGAGTTGGTTTCAGGACATTAGTCATTACCTAAAAACTTGCCATAAGCAGGAGGACACAGAACAATTTGAGCTCTAAACTGTCCTCATGAGATCTTCTTTTTTATATTTTTTTATGGGATTTTATCAAAACCGCTAAAAGCCTGAGAAAAAAAATTATTAAGAAACAACTAACGGCTTTAAAGCTTTCAATGGATTAATCTCTGTTTTCCAGTTTCTGAAAAAGGAAAACCAGATTTTTTCAGAGTCTTTGCAAGCCCAGCGCTAACATTTTGGAAAAACACATATGTTTAGGAAGTACTTGGATGATCTGTAAAGTTGAGTGACTTCTTCAATATATTGAAAGAAAGATGTGTATGCTTTGTAATCTGAGTCCTGGCTGGGCATCAAGCTTCCCATAAGGCATTCTGTCCTAGCAGCAGCCAAGAGACCTGATACCAATAACGCTCCAAGAATTCAAGGTGTTCGTTAATATTCAACTCTAATGAATGCAGCATGTGTTTTGGAATAAACGACATGCTTGAATGAGAACCTCTCATTCAAGAAGGTGAGGTGCATAGTGGAGTGATTAGACTTGGCAAAAAGCAGTTGTTTTGTGGGAATGTCACCAGCCAGGTAATTGTCAATGCTCAGCACGTGGCTCCTCCGGCGTCGCTTCCAGATGCAAGAGGCTGAGCTGCTTGGATGTCCCAAATCATGCTCCACTGGTGAATTCTGAGGGACTGCCATAACTGAGAAGCCCGTGCAGGCTGGCACAAATCTGCTTTGCATTACAGCATAGTTGTTTCAGGCCTGATACACATTCGGCTGAATGCTCGGCCCTTTTCACTCTGATTTGTTAAAATTCTACTTGCTTCCAGTAAACTGAAAGTGGCTCAGCTCCTTGGAGGCCATTTTTTAGAGGTTCAGCTGCACCAGGTCAGCCCAGTAACCCACAATGGCAATGAGAAACTTTGAATTTCTTACAGCAGGCAGGGGCAGAGGAATAGAACCTAAACATTTCTCCTTGTGAGACCTAAAAATCCACCAACCTCAAAAAAGGTCTTCAGTCTTCAAAGCAAGCAGGATCTGTTCTGCAGTAATCATTTAGGTCCAGCTGCCTATTTTCAGTGGTGAACATGCAAGGAAGGTGTTTCCATCCTGATATGTGCAGGTTTTGGGCCAAAATGTCCTCAGTTGCTTAATGGGATATTTGGGTGGAGGCCCTCATTTCCATATGGTTGAAGAGAGGAGATGATCTTCATACAGGGAAGTGAGATGTTCTAACACCCTTATCTTACCTTACATAACTCCAGATGTTAATCATCAAAAAAAAAAAAAAAAGATCCAACCCTTTTTAATATCAGGGAGTGAAATGATAAGGCTTGACTTAATTTTTCAATTTTCCTTTGATAAACCTTAACTTTGAGATGCCGCATGAGGTGGATTCACTAGACTTGTTGGTAACCTTCAAATGTAATTACATCAGCCTAAGCCTATATATTCATCTTTTCTCCTTATGAAGCACTTTTGCATTAAATTGAGCATGGAAATTCTTAAAGAATTAATTGGAAGAAAGTATTTGGTGCTCTGTTTTGGAGGAAGAAGGTAATGTTTTTAAGAAATAGTAATCTGGAAGAATAATCAAAATATATTCGTAGCATTTAGCAAGAGTTTAAGGAGTTTTCAGCTTTTCCATTTCCTGTCAACCAACTTCATCAGCCATCAATACTCCTAAAAATGATTTGAAGTGATTATTTGCTTTGGTGCTATTAAGAGTGGAGCAAATTCTCCTGAAATCAGTGTGGAGGGGTTTTTCAAAGTGAAACCTCTTTTTTTTTAAAGTATGACTGCATGCCTCTATAAAGTTGCTTATGATTCTACTTTCCACACCCTATAAATAATAATAATAATAAAGACTGAACATAACAAAAGCTTCCCCCTCACACCAATTTACTTCAATTTTCTTTTCACAGTATTATTCAGTTTATTTAATCTTTACACTATCTCTGACTTGCCTCTGGATTTCAGACACATGTATGCAGACAATTAGCATGGATGCAGATATTGCACAAGATGGTCAGGCTTATCAGATACAGGCATGTCTAATCTGTCAGCAATTTACAGTTTCTTTTTAAATTTCCACTTTCTAATAACAGTAGAAATTTTTTCAGGGGATGTACTCCTGTGTCTCCCCTGCGCAGCTGGGGCATGAAAATCTCACGAGATGGGACCTAACTGCAGAATGAGCACTTAAGGAAAGGCTCCGATCTGCATGCCACACCTCTGCCCTCTCTGGTATACAGTGAAAAGCCCGCCAATGTTATTGTAAATCACGATGTCTCCGTCCAGAGAAAACATATTTTGCACCTCATCTGGTCTAAATATTGAGTTTACGAGTGAATGTTGCTTTGCATTATGTGTTATAGATGCTTTATGTTTATTTAAGAACTCAGTTTGCAGGAATGTTTTCCAGACATGCGGTTTACCGCAATAGACAATTGTTGATATTCTGATCCCAAGAGCATTAGAATATGTTTAGAAATTGCGACACTTTTAAAACCAGATGTTCTACATAAGCTACACAAAAAATGGGGGTGGGGGAACAAATAGAACTGTAATTTGGCATGAAAACAGCCCGTGTTAAAGCAAGGGCAAACACATACCAAGTGAAATAAACGTGCTGAACTGCCCTCAACCCTTTCTGCCTTTTGTAAGCAACTATTTTAACAAAAGATGGAAAATCCCATCTCCCAAATGGTGTGGGAAGGGGAAAGGAAGGCTTTCAGATCCAGGTTTGCATCTGAAAGAAGCTGCTGCATTTGTTCCTGGGATGGATCAAACCAGAATGACAGAGCTAGGCAACTTCAGGCAAGGAAAGAATGCAAATCTGGATTCAATGCCCAGCCCAGAAATTCACTTTCTGTGTGTTTCTAAAGGTAAACGATCTTCTCTGAGGAAACAGAGGTTTGGCCTGCATAGTGAATTGCCACAGAAAGGCTCCTCCAGCAGCCAGAGACTGGTGGCACATTCTGCCCTGTCCTCCAGTATGATTTGACAGAGGTATTTGTGTGAGCAGGTGGGTGATCATCCTGCACCAGGCACTGTCTCAGGGACTGAAGTATCTCAGACTAGCTCTGCCCTGGGTCTCTGCTGGGAAAGCATGGTTGGGCAGCTGAACAATCTGGACTCACAGCCGTCATCAGCTGATGATAAACTGCCTCTTTCCATTCAATCTGTTGCTGTTTTTCCTTCTGACTTTGAACTCTTCCCCTTGTTTATTATAAAGCAGAAATCACAAGAGTTTCACATACACCAGCCTTAAACAAGTTGACTTGAGTCATATTACTCTGCATTATTTTTCCCCTCTTATCACAAGTTAGCATGCATTGGGTAATCACTGATAACTCTATAGAATGGGACCTATAATAAAAATAAGACCAATTGACAGCCAAAAAAGAAAAGATAACTAAGACATCTCTGTTTTTTTTACAACAGAATTGCACGATGACGGAAATGTTGCCTGCAAGTCTGTAGGAATTTGCACAAAACACGTTGATTTAGGTAAATAAAGCAGTGCACGTTTGCCAAAGGTTTAAAATATTATATTCATAATATAAAAATAATGCAACATCTGGCAAACCTCCTTGTTCAAAAGTGGTTGAAGGAAGAAAGAAAACTGCGAAGAAAACTGATGGGCCAGCAAAGTTTTGCCATTAGATTTCCTGAGCATTGAGAATCAGAGCTGTTTGGACTTTGCTGTATCTCTTCCAAGCAGTAGCAAAGCTACTCTGCACATGGATGCTGCATTTTAGCAGTTTGCTCTGCTGCATAGGAAAAAGCTCATTTATGAGTCCGTAGTTCATGGGAAGGCAATTTACCTACATTAGTAAAAGGACCAAACTGCCCTCCCAGCTTAGTCACCCTGCCTTCCCTCACTGAACAGAGGGCTCCTGCTGCCTTCAGTGGATGTCGGACCAGTTTATTAGTCCAGCTTCAAAGAATTAATGCAGCAGTAGGATCTGCCCACTGATTCATTCTGCTCCTCATGAGTACCTGAAAAGCCAGCTCTGAAACTCTTCCTGGGTCTGCCTCACCAAAGACAATTTATGGCGGAAGCTCATGTACATATTTATTTTGTTGCTAAAGAGTTTGCTGGCATACTTCAAAGTGTGGGCTATTACCTGTTCAGGTTTATTGCCTGCTCAAGTGAATTATTGCCTACCTGAACAGGCCTGCTGAGCAATAGTTCAAATTAAAACGTGTCATTTATCATGTTCACACCAATCCAAAATGACCACAAAACCCAAGGTGTAATTATTGCCAGGCTCTGACTGCAGAGCTATCATAGCCAGCACTCAACCAGTGGGGAATACTGGTTCCTCTCTTCGAAGGAAATCTGCTTCCTTATTCATAATGAACAAATCTGACCCTATCATTAACAGTAATATTATTTCAAATGCTGATATGCACCACGGAAACTAACTTTGAAATGAGGGGGAAGAATGTGACATGGATTCCATCCAAGAATAGTTTTTCAGCAAAGTGCGGTTTTAGACTTAACACTTTTCATTAAAATTTATTCTAAAGGCAAGGCTTGCACTTATCAACAGTATCCAGAAAGGAGGTTGTCACACAGGCTGGAATGGTGGGGCTATTTTTATTAGTGTCATTATTATTATTGCTACTACTACTATTGTTTGCCACAATTCAGAAAAAAAAATGACAGCGGCATCTCAGCGTGGGCTGTGGATGCTTCAGTTTGCCTACAGCTGTAGCAAGCCAAGCCTGTACATCCATGTTCTGCTCCATCCTCTGCTCTCCCTGTTGCTTGCTGTGTCATCTTTTCACATTCTTTGATATATTCCAGGGTTTGTGCTCCATTTTAACCTAAAGCTTGTGGGGCTGCAGCTGCCTATGGTTTGTATATGACAGCAGTGAAGACCAGCAATATATATATATTGCAATATATATACTGCTGCTCCCTCACATCCCTCCCCAACCATTCCTGGCTCATTTGGGGCTTTTGAGATTTTTATGGGTAATGTAAAGCTCCTAAAGTAAGAGGAAAATAATGCTTTTTGTCTATGTCTTTACTGGAGCATTGTAAAGGTATGGCATAAGTATTTGGTTTTATTTTATTATTGTAGGATGTGAAACAACAGGGAAGAATCAGACAAGACCTAAATGGAAAGCAAAAATCAGAATATCTTCTTTAATCAAAGCATGCTGTAATATGTATGCCTTTTTGTTTGTGCAAACTTGTAGGTGTGCATACAAGAAAGGAGAGGGAATAAACCCCCAAAAGTGACTGATCAGAAAACTCCTCTGGGATGCCATTGCTTGTGCACTGGGATTGAAGATGGACCAGGAGTGCAACATGTGGTCAGGCTGGCCATAATTCATATGCAGACTTGGTTCTGAGCATCCTGATTCCTGCCTCACTTCACCATGAACCATTCCAGGTCTCTGCAACTAAACACTTCCCAAATTACGGAGTTTGCATCCTAATCTGAATTTTGCAACTCAAGCCTACCTGTGGTTATAGAGTCAGACAGAAAAGCCAACAGCCAAGAGCAACGCCTAGTCACTGACTTTGATCTAGAAATGGTTATTATCCAGCTATCTCCATTACAAAACATCCAGTTTGCTAAACGTGGGTTATCTACTGATTCGGCTTCATTTGATAGGTGAGAGCAGGTCTAGCATGGGAGAGCTTCACATCCCCAAACGATGCATCTTTCACAAAACTGATAAGGGATAAACCTTGCAAAACCCGTGAGTAGGAAATGACGTTTCTGTCCACCTCCCAGCTGTCTCTACAGTGCATCCTAAGCAGCACCACCGGCAGCCCTTGCAGATGAGATGGAAAAGTGAGCAAATTATTGCTTCACCCTACAGAGCTGAGAGTCTCCAGTGGGCAGTGAGAGGGAACGTGCTGCTGATGACAGCTACAGCAGCGTGGTTGTGCGGAGGATTTCAGTTCTCAAGATATGAGATTACGCAGATTTTTCATGAGGGTAAATGACTTATTTTCACACAATTTCTTTGAATTTCTTTTTTCCTGGAAGCATAGTAGGAAGTTACTGAGAAAGGAAGTCACTTTGAGTTCTCTTCACTCCAGATGAGAAAAGCTCTTTATCTGAGGAGTGAATTTGGGTCACGACGTAGTAGCACAGTCCTCATGCTGAATAACTTGCTGAACATGTGGTAGTGTTTTGTGACATGGTCTGTGGAGTGGGAAGTAGGCTGAGCTCACCCAACCCATCTCATTTATGGCTTTACACAAGTAAATAAGTATGTTTTTAGCCACTCAACACAAGAATGGCTTGCAAATTGCAACCACCATTGCCTGGCAGGTCAAAGGTTAAGCTTTTCAACAGGTCAGACTACAGTGCTAATTCACCTCAGCAGTGAGTCCCAGGCAGCCTGTAATGCATATTTGTGGTGGTTGTGTTTGTGTAGCATACACATAAAATGAAAACCGTATGACAGAGGTTAGTCCTCTTAAATGGTTGTCACATTGGCTTGGGTTGCTTTCGTACAGTTATCCACACGCTAGCCAAGATTCTGGTGGTATTTTCGTATGAATTTTATTGACGTGGTGAACTAACTTGGGTAATTTCATAGCTATTACAATCAGCCAGTGGCCCAAGAAATGCACTGCTTTATTTATCTCGAAAATGTTGCTAACTGGTCTGGCCAGATTCAGCTTCCAGTGGTGGCCTTCTTCCAGATGTGGAAAACCCCTTTTTCTGACACAGAAGGTTCAGACAATCCTCGTGTGCCTGGTCCGCAGGAGCACCAGTGCTGTGGGCTGGGGGCTCAGCCCCTCTCTCCAGATGTGTTTCCTGAATGTTACACAATGAAGGAGCTTGCACGAGCTTCTTCAGTTCAGTTCGCAACTGCCAAAGCGTGGATTAAATGAAATGTCTAAGTTAGGCATTTAAATTCCATTATATATCTAGCTGGGAGAGACAGGCATTCCCAGGATACCCTGGGGAAGTGCATTTGTCTTCATGTCCACTTTACAGTGAGCCCGAGGTAACAAACATCCTAACACAGGGATCTTAGCTGAGCACGTGTAGTCCTGGATAGCTATATACCATGTCAAAAACTACCTTAAACTGCTTCTTCAAAGGACTTAGATTCTCATACAACCTTGTGTGCTACTCAGTGGATATTACATGCAGACGTAGTCCTGTGGATGGTAGTGCAGATGTCAGTCCAGCAGCCCAAAGATCTCTGTCTAAATGACCAGAAGAAGTCATTTACTGTCTTTTGCTGGCACAGAAGGATTAAAATTTCCTCCTCCACAAAGCAGGAAGAGCAGACACAGCCCTGGACTTCCTGCCCCAGATCCTTCCTGACCAAGATGCCCTGCTGCAAGGGAGGAGCCGTGACCTTCCAAGGCTGTGTCTTGGCACACCAGGACATGCTCATGTCCTTAGCACACGTTCCTTGTTCTGTTGCAAAACAGGTGAAATCAAAAGCTTATCATATAGGCTGATTTTATGAGATTTCTGCTGAAAGGAAAGAAATCCTCCATCTCCATCTTTGGTGAAATGCTCCCCATCTTTGGTGAAATGCTCGATGGAGCTGGCAATAGCACTTCAGTTTAACACTGACTATAAATGATGCTTACATTTCAACAGCATTTTTAAATAATATTTTTCATAAGTATAAGCTAAAGGAGTTACTTTCCACCAGGGTCATTGAGAGTTCACTAAATGCTGATAAACTGTATTCTGTATTAATGATGCTAAGCTAACTGCCTCACAGAACTGCCAAAGCCCTTTATTTAAAGGAATAGTGCTGTATTTCACAAGAAAATATTTTTAAAGCTTTCCTTACTGATAATTTGCCTAAAGAGAGACAAATCTAATTATTTATGTATAATCTGAAAGGTCCAGTGTGAGATGTGTTCAATAAGATACATGGTTTATTTGAACACACATTTCGAGCACTGTGCTACACAGATCATTAAAAATTTTTGCCTTTTTTATTTATTTAACAGAATATCAGCATTAGCTTCTGCAGTTAATTATTGGATTTTGTAATCCAATTTTATAATAATTTTCTGACTCTTTAGGAACAGCTACAAGGATTTGGTAGAGCTCAGGATAAGGGTTTCCACACAGCAAGAGGAGAATTGCTGTGCAGGTCCCAGTTTCTTCACTTCACAAGGGGAAGGAGTTTGCAGCTCATCTGTTTCAGTTCACCCACAGCAGCAAGGTGGGTGACAGAACTGGGATTTATCCCTTTGCATGGGACAGTTGTTTATTAGGCCAGGAAGTGGGGATTTATACCTGGCTGTAGGTAAGGTTCTCTCTTGCATGGGTAATGCAAGTCAAAACCCACCCTGGCTGGTACTTGTGGAAATTCCTCAGTGGTGATGGCTTGAAAAGTGGGTTCAAGTTAGGAACCAGTTCTTGTTACAGTCACAAATGTGAAGTGGCCTTAAAGCAAATTACTGGGAAAGTGGTGAAGGTTAGATAGGGAAAGAATCTCTAGGAATTGGTTCTTCCTTGTCAACCCAGTGCAATCCACTGAAACCCACATGGTTGCACTCAGAATTAACTCTTTGGCTCCTCAATGGAGAATGAATGTGTAAAGAATAATCTGCTCACACTTCTCTCCTCCCATGTCACATTTGAAATCTATACAATTTTAGAGGAACTATTTCTAAGCAAAAACCCAAAGACAGTACCAAAGAGTCTCTGCTTCCTACAAGTCTTCTGTCTACTCATCATGGATCAATTCATGAAGCTGACAAAATCTGCCATTAGAGTGTGAAGACCACAGAAGGGTAACCTGTAATTCCAAGCTAACCAAAATGACTCTTTTAGCTCTGACTATTTGTTTTAGCAACTGTTGCCAGAGTGTAAACAAATTTTCAGAAATACACTTACTGTATATCCCCCTTCATCAAGGGCTGGTACCGTGGCCACACCCTGGCTGAACTGAGATGGCATCCAGAACCTGTGATACCTTGAGAACTGCAGGTTCAGCTTCTCAGGTGATGTAGTGATAGGTATTAAGGGCCATATTTAATGGGAAAACAATTCCTAGGACACTTACCTGTTTGTTTTCCAGTGTGTGAAAACAGGTTCCAGCATATTGCTTTATTGTCTGTGCTCTTGCCTATCTGTGTAAGATGGCATCAAGTGACCCTAAACAAACTTGAGCTGAAGTACACAGGGAGAGGATTAATCAGTCAGACACTTAAGCATAAGCCTAACGTTAAGCATGCAACATAATGTTGAAGTGAAGTCAATGGTATTATTTGTATGTTCAAAGTTAACCACTGAGCTTATCTGTTGTACTATATCAGTGCCTAATGGCTTGTGCACTTACTTGCAAATTTAAGATACTTAATGTGTTTATTCTGGACTCTTCCTGTTGTTGTGCATCAGAAATTGTTGCCCTCAACCAAGCAGGGTAGTGCAGGCCTACAGCAGCAGTGCAGCCCAGCTCTTCCTCAGGCAGGGATGGATGGAGCAGGGAAATGCACAGGGCAGGTCTGCAGCAGCCCCAGCAGCAGATCAGGTTTTCCAGGGCCCTCAAGCAAATGTTACTAGTTCTGGCTTTAGCCTCCAGGGCAGCAGAGTTAGGCCACTGCTGAAGGTTTTGAAAGTTTTTTGCTCATTGGGCTGGGAATAGTAAGAGGAACATTGTGGTTTCCCTGCGGCTGTCGCGGACAGAAGAGCTGAGCTCTGGGCTTTGTTCTCTCGTGGATGTTCTGCATTTGTGCAAATCCTCTCACTGCATCACTGCTCTGGGGATGACTGTATTTTGCTGTCCCAGCTCCTCTTCTCTGTGCATGCGAAGGGGACAGAGCCCAAGGCCTAGAGACGTGAAACCTCTGTGTGCCATGTGAGCTGCACCACTCCACCTGACTCCTTCTAGATTTATGGAAGGACAATCTGGGGAAATTTAGGCAACAAACCAATATTCCCACCCACTAATAACCAAAAAAAAAAAAATGGTTCTTGAGTGATGTGCTCAGCACCTTCTATTCTCATTGAAGCAAGTAGCTCCTTTGGGACTACTTTCATGTGTCTTTAGGGAATGTAACCAAATTATACCACATGAGAGCTGGTAGTTTTAATGTTATGCTGTAAGGGGAAATCTATAAGCATAACAGGAAAGACTGGATGTTTTCCATTCATATTTTTAGAAAGGTTGCTTCTCATCTGTGCATATTTGCTTTTCAACATCTCTGGCAAGATCTAAATGAATTACTTAACTGGAATTGAAAAGCAAGCCTTACATTTAAATTAAGGTGATAAAAGCTGTTGTATTTTTTTATTTTTTGGAATATTACTATTGAAGATAAAGATCAAAATCAGACCTGAGAGGAGATAAGGCTAACAAAATACCCGACCTCTAACCTCATGGCAGGAGATGGATTATTTTAGAGAATGACTGGCTGTGATCCGAAGCATGGTCTGTGGAATCTGGTGGATCCATGAGGTTTTAATCAGAAGCATTTCCACGTGGGGTCAGTGTTTTGTGGCAGGGAGTACAGGGTGTGCAGGGCTGGCAGTGGTGCAAGGCCATGGGAATGAGCTTCTGCTGCAAGAACCACGCCAAGTTCTGTGCAAAACATGGAGAAAAGCTGAGAATGGGCCTCGTGTTGAAAGATTGAAACTGGAGTTTCAGTTTCTTCTCCCTGTCAGTGAGAAATGTGTAAAAAATGGTGAGCCAAAACACAGCAGGAGATTTTTGGTTCAGAAACCAAAACCTGCCTGAGAGAAGCACTCTGATGTTGGGTGACCTCTGCTCATTCCACCAGGATTTGGCCAATTTGAAAATGGGGATGTTTTTACAAGCTAAACTGACCCCTCTGAGGGCAGCAAATGTGGTCTGTGTTGTGTGAGAGGTGATGCACCCACTCCTTGCTCCACACAGCTGAAAACTCCTGTTTCCTTGGATGAGGCACAAGGTGGGATCTATTTTCTGTGAAAATCTGTCATCTGAGTTGTGGGGCAGGAGAGTTTCTATGCCCACACCCACCTGCTGAAAAAGCTCTCCCCAGTATTTCCATGCTTCCCTTTTTGCCATTAAGGCGAGATTTTCTCCTGCAACTGAACAGTAAGTGCTTCATAAACAGCTCCTCCATCTGCAAGTGGACCTTGAAAATTGATTATTTTTTGTTTGTTTCTTTTAGTCTCCAAATGTTTCTGCCATTATGAGGCAGGCAGTTGTTTTGCTCGGAAGGAATGTGAAGAATTAGAAAAGTTGAAAGCGATTAGGACTCTGTCTTTTAAGACAGAACCTTTCACAAAGCCTGGCATTCAGCCTGCTCAGAGTGAGCATCATAAGACACCCTGAAGCCTTGAAATCCCTCAGTTTTAAACCCCATGGGGTGGCTTTTGCATTATCAGGGAAGAGATGGTATTGAAGACACTATTTGCTTCATATTTTAAAGGCCTTAGAATTAATATTTATTCTAAGTAGATGTTTATTTTTGGATAGTTTTATTGTTTATAGGAAGGCCACAAAGAGTTCAATGTTATGGAGAAATGGTTACTTTGTATTTATGGTTAACGAAAAATAAGAAAAAAAAGAAAGTTCTAAACAATCCTGCCCTAGTTCTTTATTTCAGGAGACAATGTACTTTCCACCCATGCACAGGCAGTGCTTTACAGGCTGTATAATAAAACGCTGTTCCAGATATTGTCTAAATAGAAACAGATTTAACCCTGCTGTTGTGACTTGCATTGCTGGGTAATGAAAGTTTTCAATCTGGTTTTACTTTGTTTTATGCTCGCTGGAGAGCTGCACATCCACAAAATCCTGCCTTATGCACAGAGACCTGTTGTTCCAATGCCATCTGTTTGGATATAAAAGGTGAACATCCCCAGAAACAAACAAAGAAACAACCCCAGGATTTGGCCTTTTCTGATATGCAACGAATTGCAATTCAGCCCTCAAAGTGAAATTTCCTGCAAAGACTGCAGGTGATGGAAAAGAACCCAGTGGTTTCAAATGAGGCTTGAAGGTACTTATGACAAGGAGGTTCCTATGCCTTCTTGACAAAAGGTCAGAAACCCATAAAATTTCTAACCCTGAATCTCTTTGAGAGTGAGTCAAATCGTTTACCTATGCAGTCATTCACTAATGGCACACTCAAAACTGCTGAAAAGACTTTTTAATTTAAGTTGGCTTTGAAAATGACCCATTGCTGTGTTACCTAAAGCAACCTCCAAGTGTTTCTCCACAGGGGAAAAGCCCTGTGATAAGAAATAGTCCCTGAAGATCTGAGAACAAAAGATGGGCTGCAGCATCTGCATATCAGGAAATGGTCCATTACTCATAAATTGCTCCATTTCCGTGCACCAACGGGGGTCACCCTGTCACTGAGGACCAGAAAGATTATAACAATAATATGAATAGCACTTTATTTACAGTTTTGCAAGAAAACAACTTTCCATGTTTGTTATTATATAGAGACTGGGAGTTTTTGACGTTTCCACAAACAAAACACTCTTGGAGGACAGTAGGAAGTTTGTAATGTGAAGCATTTTGCTGTAGGACTAAAGGCGTGTTTCCATGTGTCACAGAGCCACGTCCAGCTGTTGGGACATGAACTAAGGACTAGGAGGAACCAGATTCTCCTCTTTGCTCCCCTTCCCATTTCCTGCATGACCTTGAACAAGTTACTGAGTTTCACTGCCTGTGTGTACTGGCAGTACCCTGCCATTCTTCCTTTTATAATCTGTGATACTCCCTTTTATACTCTTAAGTATTTTAAATCCAGAAATGTGACCCTAGTTTGGGTTCCTGTAGCTTCTGGACCTACTGACTGGAGTCTATATAATTCCCTGCTCCAAAGTGGTCTCATTCCTGAGCTGGTGCTGGGGGAGGGTGGAGGGAGGGTACCAGTGCTCAGCTGCCCCAGCACTGTGACCTGCTGGCAGGGGCTGCCTGGGCCTTGCTGGGCCTGGCATCTCTGTGGTTTTCCCACCTGCAAATCAGAGGAGGCAGGAATCACCTCCTGTAGGAGAGGCTGGGTGGGGGTAAATGCAAGTGACACTAAGGGCAGGCATTATTATTATCATGTTGTGTGTCTTACAAGTGCTTGAGGTAGTCACTGCAACAGCATCCCCTAGAATTTGTGTCCACTTGAACTGCTCTGTCTGTGTAATCACAGAGCAAGAATGGGCAGGTATGACTCTGATTCTTATCATCGAGGATTAAAACACAGCAATCACCCCAGCCCACCTCTTAGTATTCATTTTACTTATTAAAGCTTCCCAACAAGTTTCTGCAGTGATGTTATCTGCTAAATTGTGTGAGGTTTCTGATCGTTAAGTGGATCGGTCTTCAAAGAGCTAAATGAAAATGAGCAATAAATATCAGTGTTACTTAGGTCATATAGTGCAGAATGACAAGGAGACCGAAAGACCTTCTGGCAACTGCAGAACAAACAAATATGAAATAGATTCAGTAGCACTTTTTGTGGGTTTTTATAAAGTTTCTCAATTTGTAGGTTTTTTTTTTTTTTTAAAGCAAGCTAAAATGGAGAAGCGGACATTGTCTTAAAGAGCAGGAGTTCCTGAATTCCCCTGTCTGTTTTGTTCCATTGTTGTGACCTGAAGTGATGTATTTTTACTCCTGCACTAACTTTCCTCTCTGCAGAAGGGACATTGTAATATTTATGCATGCTCTGGGGAAGGTATCATTATTATGGCAATTTCTCCAGTGCTTTGCACATAGACAGATGCATTTAAGAAGGTGAGCCTCCCGCTGGTGGGTGTAAACAGGAGCTTGGAGTTCTGCACCTGCAATTGTGTTTCCTGTATAAAACTGAGCACTTGTACCAGTAGCAACCTGACTCTGCAGAGATAAATGAGGCAGCAGCAGTTGCAGTAAGTCCTGCTTGTATCTGTGTTTTCATTCATTTGGAAAAATAACCAGCCACAACTGTTGCCAGGGCAGATTGTATCCTCAACCAAACACTGTGAAAACCTTCCACTGCAATATTAAACATTGCATGATTTCTTAGATAGCATTTTAAGGACTTGTTTTTACTCAGTGAAAATGTAATGAAAAAAAGAAAATCAAAATGCTGCAACTTCTTATGTCTTGATTATTCTTTTTTAGTCCGTTCCTCTAGTCTAAAATTATGGCAGCAGCCAAGGTGAATAGTATGTTTCTCCTTGATAACCCTGTGAGTATTGCTCTGGTGAAGCCACCTGCTCCTCCTTTATAACGTGGCTCTGAGAGCCTGGTATGCCCATGCACGCTCCAGCAAACCAGGGACAAACTCCTCACCCCACTATGAACCCACTCACCCACTTCTCAAAGGCCAGAGTTTTGCTCTAGCCAGATTTTCCCTGTCCCTTCATCAGCTTTTCTCCTTCTGAAGAAGCAATATTTGAGAGGGGGAATTTATCTTGTAATAAAAATAACAAAATTTAACTGTACTCATTTATTTGCCTCTTTTACTGTCTTAGCTGCTGGCATCTCTTCCGTGGTGACTGTAACACTCTTGAGTTACAAGAGGGCTCAAAAAGAAAGAGGAGATTCAATTCAAATAAAGTTGAAAGACACAGAGAAATGGAAGGAAGAGTCAATTTTTGAAGCGGAGGAGAAAGAAGGCTATAACCCAAAAACCCAGTCTGAAGGGTAACAGTCATTTCCTATTTCTGTGAAGCCTATTGGGGTTTCTCTAAAGGAAGTGGGGGCTGGGGAGAGAGGACAGTTCCTGGTATTTTCCTCAGCTTAGAAAGCAGACAAAAGTCATCAGTCTTCCTACGTGACTGAGGGGAAGCGTTACGGAAAGTGTGAGCTCCGCTGCGCGGCACCGCGTGTGGCAGGCTCGGGTACCCCAGGGAGGGCTGTCACGACTAGAAATCTTTACTCTTACTTCACCCCCCAATGCTGTTCCCTGAATATAAGGAAAAAAGCCCAGTTGGATGCTAAAATGATTCAGAGAAGGGTTGGAAGCTCCTTGGTACTCTGTGAATCCTTCACACTGTCCTCTGCACCTTCTGAAGGTGTCTGGGCCACGTCTGCTGTGGTGACACAAATACACCCAAACCCTTTCTCCACTGTGGTGAAATGGTTATTCCCAAAAAGTGCCAGCAACAAAAGAGACAAATGAGGTGGCTGGAGGACACATGTTAATTGGTTTCAGGAGATCTTCAAACAAGGCTCAGAAACAAATCAAAGCCGTGCAAGGTAACTGTAGAATTTATTGTTCAAAATTAAATTATGGGATATTTGTTAAACATAATATTTTAAATTTCTGCGGAAGCATCACAGGGCTTCTAAATTATAACTGTGATCAAGGCATGATGTGAAATACTCTGGCTCCTGTTCTGCAGATAAGTAAATCAGGCACAATGCAGAGGAATGAAGGCTTGGATGTGTTTCCTGGGGATGGGTATAAGGACACAGATCACCTGGGCTCTCATCTGATTGATGCCAGTCTCCTGCCTCCCTTTTCTTGGTGAATATAGAGATGATCCATCTGCACAGCAAAGGAAGGGGGGCCAACTACAGGGGTTTTGGTTGCTCTGATGGGATCAGATCTCTAGTGACTTGGCCAAGGACACAGAAGCGAGTGGCAGCACTAGGATGAATGCCAATGGATTCTGCTCCCATTTTTTGGTTAATAGGTATTCAGCTGAGGAGAGCAGTTTTGTGCAGGGGAAGATTCATTATATAAATATGTACGGAGGTGAAGCAAACCAGAATGAAGATTAGAAGGAAGAAAATTCTGGTCTTGGTTCTCAGCTCCTAAAGTATGAAATTCTAAAACTCCTTGTGCTGGAGCCTGGTGTGAGGGGCCCATGTTTTTAAGGATGTAATTTTGCATTTGTTGTGTCAGTTAGGATTTACATAGCCTTCTATGAAATTGAGGCCATAAATGTTGATTTTAAACAAAGACATTTCCATAGGATCTTTATTGTCTGTGTAGTGGTAAAGTGCTATGAATAATTTTTCCCAGGTGCTTAAACAGGTGGTGTCTTCAAGGGAAGCAGGGCTTCTTTCATGTTCCCTATAATTTGTGCTGTCTTAAGCCTTCATTGTCAATGTCTTGGGTGAACATTTACGGCTGCCTGAAATGTTCCTTCTCCACAAAGATGCTGGATACCCAGCTCCAGGATTGGAGGAGAAGTGTTACAGTTATTTATTTACAGGGAAGGAAATAACACAGTGGCTCTATTTGCTGTTCCTAAATTTATTTTCTCTTCTTTTGTGCAGTGTAAAAATGTTAGTCATCTCCAATGGCCCTTGGATATAAGCTTTCCAAATATATTCTCATACTCTATATAGACGCACTGATGACACTCCAGCAGTTCAGCAACAGGAAATCTGAAATAGTGGCACTAAATGACAAGGAAAAAAAATCACCAGGGAGAAAACTCTCCATAAAAGTCTGAGGATTATTATGGAGCGTTGGGAAATGTTGCCAGTGCTGGACTGAATACTCGTGGAGCCTTCATTTCTCAGACATCATTGATTAAAGGTGGATGGAAAAGTGCCATACAAAAGAGCAGACTCACGAGCTTCAGCTTTGCCTCTTTCCATCTGCTTTGGGGCTGTAAGTGCAAATCCATGTAACAAAATTGGGATTTTTAATCTTCTGTTTAGGGCCCAAGCAAAAGTGGCTGGACTGAGGAGGGGCTGTGTCACCACCATTAGCACATGATGCTCATGAGGCTGTGCCCCCTTCATTAGGAACTCCATTCAGAAATGGGAAGCAAACTGCAGCAGCCAGGTTTGAAAGTGGGGATTGATGTGGCTGTAAGTTTCCATCTCCTCATTCAGTTTTTTAAAAAGCCATAATACTTGCTTTCCTAAGAAACACGTGTCACGGACTTGGATTTATCAGGGTTTTTAAAAGCAATGGATGCGTCTGCTTGCTGGGATCCATCAATTATGAGGGCATGTATAAGCTGTTTAAACATTTCCATGTGGTTTTGGGGTCTCCCTCAGTGATGTCCTATGTCCGTCCTGTCCACGCTCATTTATTCTGACACACAAAGAATCCACCATGACTGATGGCACTGCAAGAGTGAGTGATTGGCCTTTCCCTGGTGAGTATGTGCAGAGATTGCCCATCTGCACACAGGGAGAGGGAAAATGCACATAGGTTTTAGTGGGGGGTACCTGAAAGAGTTTGTACTGGGATGATTCAAGACATTGGTTGTTCAGCCAAAGAGCTCAAAGAAATGAGAAGCAGAAATATGGTAGTATATGAAAATATCACCTCTGCTTCTCCAGCCACATGTAGATCATCCCTAGGATAATACTACTTATATATATTTATTTATATAGAGTTATATTTATGTGTGTATATAAGTGAATGCAAACTTTTTTTCCATTAAAGAAAAAGCTGTGATTAGGGCATGCAAGCTGAAGCAAACTACTGACTATCTATTTTGTTCAAGAACTCTGGAATAATTTTTTTCCTCTTGCTCCTCGTCATTTTTCCAGCCATATGGATTTGCCAGTTCACTGCATCATTGCATGTTTATAACACAGCATTTCTTCAGCAGCTGTCACTATCTCATAATGCCATAGTACATCTTGTATACTGAGTTGCAGGCCACAGTGCGATAGAAAAGAGCTTGCACTTAAAAAAAATAAAACCAACAAACCTTGACATCCATTTGGATGCTGGTTGTGGATGTAGAAAAGGCAGGGAAAGTGCTATGAACTCTCTCAGATGTGTCCATTGTTCCAGCTTTGTGTCAGGTTGCTAATTCACCACCAGGGCTTGACATTTAGCGTGATACAGTCTAGGGTAGCATAAAGCAGAGATGAGCTCCTCTCTCTCCTGTCCTGTGTCATACAGCCTGGGAGCCTGACTTGCTAACTGCTTCTAAGTTGTGTTTTTGACTGGGAAAAAGATGGGTGAAAACAGAATAGGTACGTGCCCACACAAAAGCTGTGTGCAAATTTTGGAGGTTTCAATGAAGCGGACAAAAACTGCCCCCAGGGTTGGCCATAGGGATGCATTCAGGTAACAGCTGAGGTACCAAAATATTGATTGATGTGTGATCTTCTTCCCTGTCCCAAAGATAAAGGATCTGGAAGAACTGAGTTAAAATGATGTTGTCTGGAGGAGCGCTGACAGAAGTACTGTCATCTGCCACTGCTGTTGTCTTCCTTGCCCAGCAGCCTCCAGACACGGCCAAGAGCTGGAGCAGTTTCTGTCTGGGCTCTCCTGTCCATCCCACCCATGTTGGGCCAAAACACAGGACCTTCCTGGGAAATGCTCCTCTGACTGTGTAAGAGAAAGCATGGTTTTGGGTCACAGAGAAGGGAGTCTTTTCCCCATTTCTTGTGCAATCACAGAGAATTTGAGATTCATTGTGTTGGGGCTACCCCAGCGGAAAAGTCGCCTACACAGCCTGCATGTCCTGCAGATGTTCAGGCTGCTCAGACTTTTTCAGAAGTTTGGTGTGTGTGACTGTCAGTTCATGCTTATCATCTGACCATCACCAGAACAGGAAGAAAGGTTTGGTGCTTTTTGTTGTTGTTGCTGCTTTTGTTTTTCTTATTCTTTCTAATGAATATTGTGACATGATACCTTGAATTATCAGAGTATCATACAGTGTGCTGCAGATAGTGGTTTAATGATGTAACATCCCTTCACAGGAAGTAACCCAAATACCTGGTAGTTAGACTGAATGTGATCAGATAGCACTAGGTCACAAAATGGCCTTTCTGCCTCATCTCATGTGAGCCTGTGCGATGAGATTTTCACAACCCAAACTCAACAGGGAAACATTTCTTCCTGCATTCAGTCATTAGCAGAGAAAGAGCAATTGTACAGTACTAAGATTATCCAGCAGTAGGAAGAACATCCTAATCCTAGACATGAGAGACAGGATGTCCATTAGGAATGGTAGCCACTGATCAATAGTCTAATTTAGCATAGAGAGGTTTTATTGCTTTGGGAGCTGGAAGGAGAAGAGGGAGGTATTGCAGTGTCTTCAGTTCTAGTTCTGCCTCTGTCGCTGATGCACCCCAAAGAAACACTGGCTGACTCCACTGCTTTTCCACAGCCATAGGATCAAGCAATAATTTTAAACCAGCAGACCATTATGTATTTTGAATGTGAATTTGATTGCGTATGGGGTGGCATAAAGCAAGAAAATCCATTTTTGACAATGTCAGGAGTAAGCTGACATTTGCCTGCAGTTTATTTCGGATCAAATCCAGCAGATTTCTAGGCCATCAGCAAAGAAAATAACTATGAAAATCTTTTTTCAGCCATTTCGTGCCATTTCCTTCTTTTTTTTATTATTAAAAAAAAAAGTATGGGGATAAAATTCCAAAGCAGAACTTAAGAAAAAAAAAAAAGTACTTTCTACAAATACGCAAATATTTTCTACAGGGTATTTTTAATGTTTTCAGAACACCTCTGTCCCCCATTGCCCTCTCATGCTCCTCAGAAATGAGGCTTCGAACTGGGAGCTGGTGACATGCATCACCTCCACGAGAGAGCTCGGCTGTCAAGGGTTTTTCTAACCAGATGAAGGGGTAAAAGTTGCTATTATTACATGAACTAGATAATTAAGAGTGAGCATTACCAGTGAAACCTTTCTGTGCTGGAATTTCTCTGGGAGTCAGGCAATCACATGAGTGGGAGGTGGCAGGCACGCCTGGCTCTTGCTCCTGCTCTGCCTCCTCCCAGGAATTGCTTCCTGTCTAAAGCTTGGGGAGGGCACGTCCAACTTAACACAGGCAAAGTGATAAAATGCTGGTAGCAGAGCCTAATAGATTTTCAAGGAGATTGAGCAGGAGCCATGGAAGGTAGCAGTGAGGCATGGAAAGCAAAAGTACACCAGGCCTCATTTAATTATCTTTTTCACACTGCATTAATCATCACAAAAGCAGGATTATGCCTATTTTTACATCAGTGTTGGAGGGTAATACAACTGTCATTTTGTGCACTGTCTGTCATTAGCAACTGTTAAATTAAAGGTTTGAAAAGTAAAATAATGAAGTCAGACTGCTCCCTTGACCTACTTTTCACCAAGAACTTTTTCCCCTTTGACCTCTGAATCTGGATTTCCCTGATCAAATCATCTTGCTTTCCCTGGCCCCCACAGCCACCTTGGTATTTGTTGTTCCCATGACCTCTCTCTTCAGCTGTCTGCTTTTTTGTGGTGGTTTGACACAGTAATTTTTTTTTTCCTACAGCATCCCTAACTCCTCCACTACAGAAATCCTCCTCCTTCTCCAGTTGCTCTTGCAGCATCTCTGCTGGTGACCACAGGTTCCAGGTTTCCTCAGTGTCTGCTCTGGGGCTCAGCTCAGGCCCTGTCCCAGCAGCTCAGTGACCATGGCCCAAGCCTTCATCCCTCCCTAGTACCTTCTCCCTCTTTATGTAGGTGTAAAAGGTCCCTTATGTGCACATTCCTGCTTGTCTCTCTGCTTCTCTGTACTCCTCCATTCCTATTTTTCTCTCTAACTCTCCCCCTCCTCTGTCCATGCTGCCTCCTTTTTGCCTCCACCCTTGAAATCATTTAAATCACTCAATTTTTTTTTGCTGTGGTCTCCATCCAGATGCAGCCATGATCTGGTGCTTCTAAAAGAGGCACAGAAATTTGGCTTCCTCAGTGCTTAGAGTCTGGTTTAATGATGTGGGATCCTTTCTCACCCCCACGAGGGCAATAAATGAGTTATGAAGTTAAATATAGCTGTTACTACACTTGCATAATTATTCTTCCTACACTCTGAGAGGTAGAGGTTCTGTATTAAATTTAACTGTAGCAATTGTCTCAAGGATGGCTCGGGCTGACTGTTGCAGCAAAACATGAAGTTTTTGGTGTTCTTAAAAGACTGACCTTGCACTTCACCGGGAATTACCTTGGTCTAAATTTATGGGACAGGGCTGAAAAAAATAAGTGTGTGATGTCCTCTTGGGTGGAATTTATCCTAAGCTTTTCCACTCCTTATACTCCTGAATCAGTACAAATCCAGGTATATAGCTCACCTGCACACACCTGTGCTTGCTCTGTATTGCTCTGCCTTGGAGGTGCAGAGGTGTGAGAATTGCAAAGTTAGGCAAAATTCCAAGCTGATGTGTAAGATGTTGGGTTTTTTATGGGGGTGAAATGATAGGACATAAGTCTGAAATCCAGACTATGACAATTTCCAGTGATTTAAGGGTACGAAATGAATCAGATCAGTCACAGCTCTGGTTTCAGAGGAATGTGCAGGAGTATATCTTCCCACATTAACATCCCCTGACTGTGATCAGTCTTTATCACCCAAACCTCGACCTGAACAGTGGACAATCGACTGCAGCTGTTTCTACTTTACTAATTTGATCTACCTAAGGAAACCACTCTTGCAGGAACTCTAAAGATGAAAAATAGCACCAATTATATTCTCTAATACAATTGATTTCTTAGTACCCCTGTGTAAGGTTCTGATTCTGTACAATTCTACTGCCAACTCAGTAAGAAGGGATTTTATGACAGTCTGAAAACTTTCTTTCCAAAGACTGTGCATGAACACACTGCAAAGCTATGTACATAGGCAGATACTCCACAACTGAATAAATAAGATGACCTGTATTCAGATGCAAAATTTTGTACAACGATGGGTCAAATAAATGTAGCAAATCCTCTTTTTGGTTCTTGTCTTTTCCATTTTTGTGTGCTCCCATGTGCAACCTTCACTGCAGTTGGCACTGAAGGCAAATCTGCTCTCCTGCCAGTGAACCCACAGCAAAGGCATCGGGAGGCAGCTGAGATTTCTCACAGAACAAAAAAAACCTGTGTTCGTACAGTATCTAATAGTACAGTGTAAACCCCAGCATCTTTTAAGATTAACCAAAGCATTTCCTTTCTCATGCCATTGAGGAGTCAGCTCTGGAACTCACTGACACCTCAGCATAACTTCCATTGGGCACAGGGACACAGATATGTATCATAACACTCATGGTTATAATTCAGGGTTTTATAAAGGACCTAAACCTTGCTGTTTCGTTCAGGAAATCAGCATCTGGTAATGCTCTGAGGAAATGCCTGTGCAAGTAGGTTACTCCATCAGGTCTCTGCAGCCGGTATTTTTCACCTTGCTCCAGAGAAGGGTGGGAGGATCCAGCAACTGATGAAGACAGGATAGCAGACAAGACAGAGCTTTGGCTTGATTCCATATGATAATTTCAGTGTAATTGTTTTGCCTTCAGGCTGCTGTATCTGATTAGACCAGTCTCTGGCTGATCCAAGGTTAGGAGAATGCAAAACCACTCTAGTGTTGTGCTAAACACAATGCAGCCAGCCCAAATAATCTGGGCCAGTTACCCATGCAGATCTGCAGATAGAGGCACATATGCAGTTTTGCATGAGGAACATAGCACACAGTAGCTCCAAATTTGGGAGGAGGATTAATAATTTGTTAAGATAAAAGTTGTGGTCTCTAAAGTAGGTTGGGTAATCGTATAAATAAATGTAAAAGTCCATTTTAGAGCAGCCTTCTTTTAATACTAATTGGATGCAAAAATCTTATCACATTAGTAACCTTCATACCTTTATAATAAGTCTTTTATTGTATTAGCCAGCTTGGTTTTCACTAATATGATACGAAAGACTTGCTAATATATTAGGAAAGTCACTAACACTATTAATTTACTAGATAAATTACTTCTCTATCTTGGAACTTTAAATGAAATGGAATTCACTAATCCTAATTGGTTTGCCTTCCACCAGAATTATTTCCCATTAGTTCAGCATGTTTTCTTTTTTCATACTTGAACAGAAGAGATTTCTTAAACTCAAAGCCTTGGGGTACAGTATATGGGTTTATTAATTATCAGGTATTCATTCAAGGGGGTTAATTAAGCAATAACTTTCCATTGACTGGAATATACAAAGGAATAAAAGGCTTGACTTGTCCTGCTGATTAAAGCACTGAGGCCATTGTGTCATCATTTTGCTCCATTTGGTTGTAGGGGAATGAAGATTTTTCCACTATTTAGCACAGAGCTCAGAGCCTCCAATCCTTATGCATAGAAACTTTGTTGGTTTGTTGATTTTTGTCCTTTTTTCCTTCCCCATCTCTGCCTGGCAGTGAGAGTTGTGACCTTCCCTTGGGGCTGTGGATCTTGGTGCTGTTATCCACTGCAATGCAGTAAGGGGAGCTGAATCCCCTGGGAAACGAGGAGCCGGCGCTGAAGACAGCATCCATCCTTCTGAGTGGGTTGGGAATCTCACTGTGAGCACATGACACTGCTGCTGAGGGGCTGGTACTTGGATGTGTGTTGGCTTCCAGGCAGAGTTTATGGTGTTGGCTTTGACGTTTGGGCCTAATTCAAACCTTTTTGGAATCAGTGGAAGGACTCTCCATGTACTTCAATTGATTTTGGATCGGGCCCAGCAGCCTTGGAATAGCTTGTCTGTGCAAGAGACACCCTCTCATCTCTGGGGATGTTGCCTCATAGTTTTGAGAGGAGCAGCATGTCAGCTAGAACAGCTCCTTTTGGGCTGAGCTGCTCTCAAACGAGGACTTGAGACTCTTGCAAGGGTTACTTTGGTCTCGGGCTCTCCCTGCAGGACCTGGAATCTGTTGGCTTTTAGGACATACGTTTGAGAAGCGGATCCTTTGAGGGCGTAAATTGATATATTGGAATAGGTGGAAGAGAAAGGGGGTTTTCCTAGAGCTTCCCTAGGTCCCCCTGAACTCCATTTCACGTAACAGCCTCCCCGGGGCCGTGACAATCTGTTTTAATTAGAGCTGTCTCTGAGCATCTCTTGATTATGCTGAGGAATGGGGCTCCACCGAGAATTCAGCTGACCCAAGCTGTGGGAGCGCAAAGGCCGTCGTTGCGCAGGCCTCCCACGTACCCTCATTTGCACCGTGTGAGGCTCCAGCCCGAGCCAGCTCGCTGCTGGCCGGGCTCTGGAATCCGTTTATAAAAGCCTGTGGTTGTGTCTGTGCGTTGGTAAATGCATATGATGCACCGGCTGGGGCTGGCTGAAACTGCCGCTCGCAATCAGCCCCGCATCACTGAGTCAGCGCATCCGAAGCCTGAGCACATCTCTGCCCAGGGGAAGCAGGGCTGCTCCCCACCACGCCCGGGAAGGTGGGGCCTCGGGGAACCGGCCAGGAGCCCACTCGTCCCGGGCAGAGAAAGAGAAGGAGGTGGAGCTGCAGGCTGGAAAAATGTGTGATATTAGAGTGACTGCTGAGTTTATTCCCCAACAAGCGTTAGCTTGCTTTTCTTCTTGATTGTTTTGGTGATTGTGGCAAAGTGCAGGTGTTACGCAATGGTAGGACTGGTAACACTGGCCACTGCCAACTGTAGTGCCAGGAGTCATTTATAAGCTTCCCCAGCAATGAGCTCTGTCAGCACATGCTTCACCTCCTTGTTGCCATTGCAGGCACCAGTGTTGAGCCAAGCTGTGCTGTGCCTGAAATGCCCCTTCCACATCAGACTTCTGGGAGAGGAGCTTCTTGCCCCTGTGAAACCTGTGCTGTGCCCTTGCCATGCTCTGTTAACTCCTGCAGATGAGCTCTGCAGCCCAGCTAGAGTAGCCAAAATTCCAGCATCACCTTACCAAGAGGGACATTTTGGTGGAACGAAAAGGTTTCGAAATCCCAACAAGAAAGGCTGTAAGATTGCCTTGAGTGCTTGAAATAATGTATGTATGCTTATATCTAGGTATACCTGTATAACTGCATGAGCCAAATGACTTGCTTTGGCTTGCTTATCATTCTAAGACATAAAACAGGTAATCTAGCTTTATTTGACACCTACAATAATCATCCAAGAAAATGAGAGGCTCTGTAATGGAGATCTATAAACAGGTCTTGCAGGTCATTCCCACCAGCTGGCTCTGCACACCAGGGCTCTATGGAAACGTGACTATAAACACTGTGTTGGATCAAGAGCTGCTCTACTGACAGAAGAGACCAACACTAAAGCAGTACAAAACTGAGTAAGTCTCAGAAAATGATTCACTCTCTTAATTAATTTTCCATTTTGGTTAGTGGAATGCCCTTAGGTGGCTGAAGTGGGCTCGAGTTTCTTCTTTCTGGGCAGAGTTCACCTTTGCACAAGGACAGGGAAACTCTCCTCTCCCACCCTCCACGCACTGAGAAGCCCAGGCAGGATCCTTCAAGGGAATATTTTCCTCTACCCAAATCATTCTGAATCACACTCATTTCTTAAGGCACAATCACATGTGGCTCAGAGGCTTATTTAATTTCTAGTGCCGTGGTGTGCTGGGAAGCCTCGCTTTGTTAAGCAATGCCCCTTTCCCATCTCGTGGCAAGTATCCCCATGTGCAGTTTTCTGTCCTGACAGCCCCCAGTAAAAGCAGCCCTGTGTGTGAGCAGCCCTTCTTGCAAAAGATGAAGCATTCCCAGCTGCCTTCTGCTGGGATTCTTCACTCCCTGGGTGCACCAAGCACTCATACAACGGGGCAGAGCAGGGGAGAAGAGCTGGACATGCATTCCCTATCCTTGCAGGATCCAAATGCCTCTGGTCTTCCATCCTGTACTGGGACAGCTGGAGCAAATTCATGCAGCAATGCCAACGTTTGCAGGGTGCTTTTATGTCAGGTTTGTGTGGTTGTCCAAGTGCAGCAGAAACAGTTTGCTTGCTTTCTTTTGAATAATAACTAATTGAAGGCTCTGCTCCAGCCGTTTCTTCCACGATTTACAGCTGCATCCTTAGGCAGAGTTTTCCCACTGAAATCCTTTACTCTCATCAGGATGACAGGAGTGGAAGGACCCCCCATGTCATGCCCCAGGCCATCCTAGGGAGGGGACAGGCAATCCTGAGCCTTATCTCACCCAGGTCTTCCCCTACAATATGCTTGGAGAAGTGACTAAGCTGGGCAGAGGAGCTGGAGCAACATGAGGTAGGTGTGTAGGAGGTTGCCATTGGAGTTGTTCCAGCTTGTGCTGGGAGTCACCTTGACCCAGAGCTACACAGGAAATGTAAAACTGAATTTCTTCTTTCCATTCCTGCCCCACAAACTGCGCAGCATAAAATGTATCACTTTCTTATTTTCAAATAGCTTTTCTATATGCATTATTAATGTAACTAAAACCCAAACCTTCAATTTATCACTCCCTGGATACTCACACTTGGAAATGTGTGTTATATCATTGTCTGTTTAGAGATGGTGTTAAGTTCTAGCTTGAAAAGAAAGGTGTGGTGTTGGGAACTGTATCTTTCCTGAGAAGACACCAAAGTAAAGTGGGTTTTTTTTCAGGATGGGAGTGTGTAAGGGTCTCCCCTGATATGGGTGTAGGGGGACATCAGGAAAAAGAGAGGGCATGGCCCATATTACTCTTTACCACCAGGCAGGAGCTACAATTTGGCTACTTCTGCCGCTGAGCCTGCATTGATGTGATTTGATTTTTCCTCCTTCCAATATTTTACCGATAAACATCAGTTTTAAACCCAAAATAACCCATTAATAAATTATAGATATTTTTTCCTATCATGCTTTCATCTGATTAAGGCTTAAATTTCTACTGCCCTGAGGAAGACTTTGATTAGGGCTCCATATGGTACCAGAGATGGAAGGTTTATGCACCTGGAGGATTTTAGCAAACCATCAGAAGCTTTAGGGTTTCACTTTCCTCCTGAGAAAAGCTGATGGCATAAGAATAAGTTCTCAGAGTCAGAGTTGTAGAAAATTACTGACACCCCTAATAAACCAGGTAGGGACTGCAGCTTTAACCCAGTGAGGATTTTAACATCAAGAGTCCCATGAAAGCCATCAGGGTAATGACCTCACAGGCTCTTCACAACCTGTCTTAGATGGATTTGAGCAGCAGATCTGTGCTAAAGGGGAAGGGGACATGATTCCCTTCCCTCTGAGGAGGAGAGAAGGTGCAGAGTATGCAGCTTATCTACAGCTTGGTGTGGCCATAGGGCAGGGATCACCCACTGCAGAGCCCTATGAGGGATGTGCCACCTGCCCAGCCATTTGTCCCCACGAGGGCTCACCCTAAGCAACCCTGAGCCACCAGTGCTTTGGAGCTCATCAGGGTTCATGCAATGCAAGGGTGGAGGCCACAACACCTTGAGTCCCAGTCTTGCTTCTGCCAGGTGGGAAAAAGCTCTTTAGAGGCTGAGGACAGGAGCAGACCAGCGTTCACATGCACAGCTTGTGCAGGTCTGTGCCTTCAGGCAGGAATCAGACAAGATAGCTGAGTTGAAACTGGGAGAAATTGCTCCAGCAGCACTCTGAGGTGGGCTGTAAGGTTTCATTTCCAACACCCAGAACCTGCACTCAACTGCACCTGGGAGAAGCCACCTGTTCAACTCTGGGCACTGTCAGCAAGGCCAGGATTCGCCTCCGAGAATTAGCAGCCAGTGTCAGGGCTTTGGTGTGCCAGGCAGCAAAGGGGTCCCTTCTCCAAACATCTGCCCCCAGCACCCCACTAGAGGAGAAAAATATGAGCACAGGGAATTAAAGTGACAGCCCCTGTGATCTGGCATATGTCACTGCCTCTGAGGCTGATTTAACTGGGCAGCAGGTAGAAAAGACAAATATTCACTAGAGGAGCTGGAGAAATGGAGGCAAGGCAGAATGAGATAAAACCTCTCTGAGAGTGTTTTACAGTGTGGTTCCTTGGGGGCGGGGAAGGAAGGAGCAAGTTCACCATAAATGGAAAAAGGCTTGAACTATCATTAATTTACCTTGTCTGGGCCTTTTACCACATTTCCATGCATGAGAAAAAAATGCACCAAAACTCACATGTTCATTATTTTTTAACTACACAAGAGATAACTGGCTCACAACAGATTAATTTGGCTGTATATTTGCCCAGAGTATGGAAGGCCTTGTGATGCACTTCTGCTTCAGATGAAATAACCAACCCAGACTGAAAGGGCATTTATTATTAAGGCAATATGAAAAAACAGGCTGCTGCTGTCTGAACTGCCTGATTTCTGCAAATTAACAACCTAAAGGAGAGGTTTTCTTGGAAATCTGTAGGAAGGAGCTAAGCTCCACTGCTTGCACTGAGCCAAATGGGCTTCAGGAGCAGTGAAGGCAGCACCTTTCCCAAGGCTGCTGGTCACTCAAAGTTGACCTGGAATGTGGCAATCAACCCAGGTTCTCTCTGGCCAAAAGGAGGTTGGGAAATCAGCCTAAATTTACCATTTCTAGCACCAGTTGCAGGAGATGTGGGTTCTGCAGGTATGCCTGTACCAAATGTATGCCTGTACCAAATGTAATTTGTCCTCTCAAAGTGGTGTCAGCAGCAGAAGAGACGCTGAAAGATTTGATCAGCCTGAAGCCAGAGTTCACATAGTTACTTTTGCTGTGTAGAAACTAAAACTGGTAAAAATGACAGTATTTCAGTGAAGGTCTAAACTGTCCCCAGGTTCAAGGGCTCTTGGATTAAGAGCTAGAGTCTGCTAGGAAATCGAGGTTAAATTTTGTTCTTTCCCCTTTGTAGTGTTGCCTGTACAGAAAAAAAATACTTGGAAGGAAGCAAAGTGTATATATACTTCTGCAGCCCAAGAGCTGGTTTCAGTCCTGCATACTTTTATGAAGAACTCAATAAAATGCATTTGCAAACATAATTACAGATGCAGCAATGTCCTCTAATAATGGATTATATAAAGCATGTTATGGAATGCATTCATATCAACTTCTTGGTGAATTATACTGCCTGCTATAACCAGGTGTTATAAAAACAATTACGGGTCTGTAGGAATTACTGACACAAACTGTGTACCCTTTAAATAAAATACAATTTCAAGTAGCTGTAAAAGGTGCTGTAGAGGGTGGTGAAGTTATTTTGGACATGCTGGAGCCAGCAGCACAGGAGGGGCAGCCATTCTTGGGGAAAGCATGGTGATAAATGGCATTTCAATGTGCATTGGCTGACTCTTGTCTCAAGGCTTACAGGCTGGTCTAGCTGCCCTTGTGTGCCACAATATTTTGTCCTGGTTTATAGTCCCAAATTCCCATCAAAATGTGCAGCTCTTTGCTCACCTAAGTAATGAATGAGAAATAATTGAGACCCTAGTCCTGAATTATTACAGAGTGTTTATGAAGTTGCTTCAATTTGCTGGATTCCCACATGAAGGCTTTATTCGAAGCCTTTTCAGTTGAATGGAAATTTACTGTTGAATTGGGCAATCTCTGGATAAAGTCTTGGTTTAATTTTGTGAGATTATTTCTTTAGGGCAGAAGGGATGTTATTCTGAGTTATTAGGTTGTGTATTTTGCTGTGTCATCAGAAAAACAAATGGATTTCTTCTTCTACTTCCTCATCACTAAAAACAGCCTCTAGTAAAAGATAAGCAGAACTAGAACAGATAAAAAGGAAGCCCCTTCCCTTTTCTCGCAGCACTGAACCTTTACCCAAAATCTATTTTTTTGTAGGGTTCCTGTTGTTGTTCACATATTTCCTAGTTCTGCCTAGGACAGGGAGCACAGTTGCAACCACACAAGTTCCCACCATCATATTTCTTTGCTATTCACAAAAAACCTTCCCCAGTCCTTTTGGGTTTTTTTTTTTTTTTGTTTTTTTTTTTTCTTTTTGCAATAACAGATGTTTGGGCAGTTTGAGAAAGCAAATAATGCATGGACCATGGGTACCACGTCAGTGAACTGCAGTTCAGTTTAAGAATGCAGCTGCAGGAACACACTCCTCAATGCATCAGATGCAAGTTTTGAAAGATGAAGTGCACCATACAGCAGCACAAAGCCCAGCTCTCTGGAACCAAGGACCTGCTTGCAAATGAGTGAGATGCCCTTTCAAGCTGCTTTCCTGCATATTTTCCCTGTGAAATCCAAGTAGATTATGGTGCATAACCACTGTTATGAGACATGAGGTTGGGATGCAGGTGGGACATATGCTTAGACACAGAAATTGAGATTTATTTCCATGGAAGCAGCTACCCTGATAATTTGCAAGTAGATCTTTCCTCCAAGGACCTGAAAGCACTTCACAAATATTGTTGGAGGCTCAGAACGTTCTTGCACTTAAGTAAACTTGTTCTTAGAGAGGTTAAGTGATTTATTTGAGGTTTCTCAGTAAATCAGAGGTAGAGGTAGGAAGTGAAACAAGATCACGACTGCAAATGACATCCTTTAACCTTTGGAGGTGCTACTGTGCACAAGGGCCTGACCCCACCAGCCCCACTCATATGAGCAGTGTCTCTGAAGTTAATGGGATGACTGGCGTGAGAAAAGGCCTGCAATATTTGCCTCTCTGGGCCTTTCTCTGTGAAGTGCTTAATATTTCCCCAGAGGTATGCTTGGCTTCGCCTCCTACGGATTGTCTTATAGCAACAACAAAAACAACAGCAACAGAAAAGTCAAGTTCCATTCTCTTCCTTTAGTGCTTAGAATCAGGATCCAAGGCGAGCGCTCTCTGGGCAGGCGCTGAGCCACGAGGACCTGAAGAGAGTTGGTGTTTCTTGGAAATGGGCTTTGACTTCTCTGCTTTACTCCTTCACAGGGAAAGAAGAGATTTTTGGGACACAGTGTGGACCTGCACATTTCTCAGCTGGTAAAAAAAAACATAGTCCATATTTCTTCTCAGAAAAAGTTTGGCGTTACCCCAACTTCAGCAATCACAAAGACTAATATGTAAGAAAGTCTGTACTAAAAATATAATGTAAAAATATATCTTTAGTAAAATAAGACCAGAATTCCCAAATTCTTTCTTCTTCCTCTGCAGGAAAAAAAAAAAACGGTTTGTGGCTACAAGCCACTTTTTGTCTATTTAAGTCTCTGTGCTTCTTATTCCACTTCTTTAACAGGCTTGAAGTGAATGAAGAGGTAGCAGACGAGAGAGTGACATAGGCAGTAAATTATGTAAGTTCCATAGATGCGTGGCAGTGGCAAGCAGGTTTCAGCGCTGATGCAGGCGGCAGAGATTCCTGGCGTTAGGGAGGAAAGGAGGGAACCTGCAGCATCTGAAGAGAAATCACTGACTCCAGTGCCTGCTCCAGCCTGCAGAGACGGGAGCCTGCCACATTCAGGAGAGGGGAAACGACTCCTGAAACCTGCACAAGCGACAATTCCCCGTAGCGACAAAGGCAAAGAGATCATTAACTCTGAGCGAGCAGAGTTTGTAGAGGAGAGAAGAGAAAAGGGGGGGGGGGAATAAAAAAAACCCCCACGCTCTTTAACTGTGGAGTTTTTAAAAGTGCCCTTGTTTGTTTTCTTGGCAGAGGAGCGGAGCGTTTGGCACCCATCCTTGGAAGGTGGCCCAGCTGCAGGAGCGCCGGGGTTGGCCCTTTCCCCGCTGTTGCTAAGCCCATGGCCCAATAGCCGGCAGGGCGCTCCGCACCCGCCCGCGCTCCGGCCGCATCCAGCCTCCAGCCCGCCGCTGTGGAAAGCTTCTTTTCTCCCACTTGCTAATAATAATAATTCAAATAAATTAAAAAAAAAAAGCCGAAAAAGTGGGGAGTTTATGTAAGCAAACCTCCCCGGCTCTTGCCAGGAGCGGAGCAGAGGGGAGCTGGGGAGCAGCAGCCGTGCCCGGCTCCCGCTGGGATGGATGGGGCTCCGCGCTGGGCTCCGGTCGGACTCGTTCTGCACTTCCTCCCTCCGCTCCCACAGCCTCAAGGTATAGGGCAGAAACAAAGGGATTTTTCTCTCCCCCCCCTCACCCTTCTCCTTTTTTCTTTTTTAATAACTTTATCAACTCCGAACCCCAGGATGATTTGTGTGTTTCATACTCTCTCTGTGCTTTTACTCTCGGTTAGAACTTGGATACTTTCCATTTCTCAGTTAAAAACTCTCTCTTTTTTTTTTTCCTTTTCTTTTTTTTCCCCCTCTCTCTTTCCCCCTAGTTGTTTGTGGTTTTGCTTGAAAGGGCATTGTTAACTCCTTCGCCTCCCGGCTGGAAAGGGCTCTCTTGGCTGGGCTATTTTAGGTATCTCTGGAGCAGCAGAATAAAGTGCTGGGTTTCAAAAACACAGATTGAAAAAAGAAAAGCAGTGATGGAAAAGATTTACATTGAAATAGCTCCTGTAGCATAACCTCAGCTAGGGGTTATTGGTTTACAGGAGTCCCCACCACTTTTGCAAGGCACAGGATGAGGGCATTCCAAGCTGGTGCTCAAAAGCATCGATTTAAGGGGCAGAAGGTGAGAGGTTTGGCAAAAGTGTGGGAGGAGGTGACAGTCCTGCTTGGTCCACAATGGAGAGGGAAGCCAGGCCACCACGTGCTGCTGCTGGACAGGGCTGACACCCCTCCCTGGCACAGCATGTGCACAAAGCCTTGCTTTTGGGTGAAAAACTGGGAATTCTGGGCTTCTTTGCTGCCTAACTGCAAAAAAGGCAAAAGGTGCACTTTTGCACCAGGGCTGTGCTCAATGCCATGTCACACTTGCCTATGGCTGAGCGTGAAGTCCTCAACGCACCAGGGACACACACAAATCGTGGGAAAAGCTGGGGAAATTCTCGCTGGAAGTTGTAAGATGTAGAGGATTGATTTTCCCTGCTGTCCATAGGAGATGAGGGACTGGGAAGCTGACATTTAAACCATTTTTTCCCTTCCTCATTTAGAGCTGCAGTGCAGACCATGGGTATGTCTCTCTCCCGTGGGGAGGCTGGGCTGGGTGTTCATGTCCATGCCTGCACTGCTCCAAGAGCTTTCCCAGCTGAAGTCCTGGAGCTTCGAGGGAATGCTAGAAACAGAGATGACTTCAATATTTGGCAGCAGATAGGATAAGTTATCTTTTTCCTTTTAAATAGAGCATGTTATGCAAGCAGGTTTTATTATAATTACAGGTATTTATTATTTCTGTAGATTATAAAATAATCTTCTTGGAACCAATAGGAATGTAAATTTAGTATTTCATATTATTTGTGAATTAAATAACACAGCATTTCTTGTATACCTTCTCAAAGCACATGAAAAATCCCTTCTTATATTTGCACACCCTGCGGTAATTAGCACATAGTATTTTTCCTTCTTGGACTTTAAAAAAAACCTTTTGTATTGGTTAAAACAAGTGCATATTTTTTCCAGCATCCTCCCCAGCATGATTGCTGTTCCTGAATGTTTCTGTGCATGTTAGCATGTATGTTTGTTTTGCCTGTTAGTTCAGTTTTGTAGAACAAATGGAGAAAACGAAAATATAGATTTTTAACCGCAACAAGATTCCCTGCAGACAGGATTTTTTTGTACAGCTATAGAAATGCAGCAGCTCAGAGGAAGAGCACAGCATGTAATTCTACATACATCACGGCCCTTTTTTATTACTCTTACCACAGCAGCTGAATGGAGAATTGCAAAAACGATGTCCCTGATTCTGTAAAGATTTTAAAAAGAGGCTTAACTTTAGGCATACAGGTAACTTCAAAGGGAGTTAAGTGAAACCAGAAGATGTGAGTATTTCATGACAGATGCATGCATTAGAGAAAATTATCTGTACCAAACTTCATCCAGAAGTTCTGGAATTACATTAATTGACCTCAGTGAGCCAAACAAAAGCTCAGTTGAAATTATTTTCGGAATTTAAACCCAACACTTTTGCAAAATACAACCCAGTGCAATGGATATTGCTGTGATTGCTTATCCCCTGGTTTTCTATAGGCAAAGGGTGAAATCCCAGCCCTGCGGAAGGGAGTGGGAGCATTGCCATTGATTTTACTGATGCCAGAATTGTGCCCAAAACACTAACACTTCCTCTGGCTCTGAGCTTTCTTCTATCAACTCTGACATCATTTTCTGCACCTCTGCTGTCACATTGCATGGGTGCAAGAACATTTTTAAAATTAGCAGTGGGCTTGCGTTGCAGAGCATGGCTCATTGATCAAACTCCTGAATCCATCTGACAGTTTGATCAGGTGTTTGATTCCAGCCCTCTGCACAGACACACTTCTTCCCACACTCTCAATTTTTTTGTTGGCACACCTGTTGTGACCCAGGTGGGAATTGCTGTGCGTTTAGCAAATCCTGGTCTAGTGGGGCAAACTAAGCGTCAATTTTGTTTCTCCATGAGAAGCAAGCTATGTCAAGTACTGCACATCACTTTATGATCGTGCTAAAGCCACAGAGACAACAAGCTACCTCAGCAAGCTGTCATTTTAATGTTTTATCCATTTTCTTTTCGTGTGTGTTTGCTCCACATTTCAGCGAAGCCTCGTCTCCCCTGCCCACCGCCGTCGGCTACGGGGCTGCAGCAAAGCCCTGTCTCCAACGTGTCACATGGAATGAGCCAGGAAAACTCCACACAAAACGTTCTGATCACTGCCTTCCAGAGGAAAATTCCCTCCTGGCCAGAAAGAGAGGAGGACAAGCGAGACAGTGGTGGGTGACACCTGCACAGGGGCAGCACTCAGCCTCCTGCAGCCAGCAGCGTCACCCTGGTGGTTTTCTGGGGGACAGGGACTGATCCCCCTGTGTGCCTCACTGCCACAGCTCTGTGGGATGTCCCTGCCCGTTTATCACTTCAAACCAAGCTGAACAGCTCCACTGTAATACTGCAAATTATAGGCCTTCTAGATCATAATTTTAAAGCACTTAAGCTTGTGTTGTCTTTTAGGTTTTTGTTCACCTAACTAGTTAAGGTTCTGGAGTCCTAATCTAGTTCCCATTAATACAAAGTAAAGGATTCCTCTCTCTGTGAAGTGTTATACCCCAGGAAGCCAAAAACTTTGGTGTCTGCCTTGGACATGTATATCTTACTGGCATTAACAGCTCAACCTATAGATTTTTCTTCATCAGTGGGGAAGTTTTATTCTTATCCCCATTTTACAGGATGAAATCTCTTATCCAGTAAAGTATGTGAGCATGTGCCAGTTTCAACAGAGCTGGTGGAATCTTTCCAGGATAGACAGCATTTGCCAAAAGTGCAATTTGAAGTGGAAAACTATTCACAAGTTCTGGTTGAATGTAATGCAGAGTTTTGTCAGAAAGAAAATCAGGGGAAATACTTTTCTTGGGGAAGTTTGAATGTTTCATTTCAATATTTTCAAAATAAACTATATAATTTTCACCTTTCTTATACCACTTAATTTTCAAAATTAACCATTTTACTTCATTACTATTTTGAAAATAATCTGGTCAACTGAATATTAGGCTCCTCAGTAAGAGAGTGAATTGTTGCTGCTCAGTTTCATTTTGATGTTTTGAAATGGAGGGTTTGCTCAGCTAGAATATTTGTCGTTTAAATTTTGGGTAAGAACAATACGAAAACATCCATTCTAGATCAATCAATGCAATCTGGGCTGACCCAAAACGAAACTTTGGGGGGGCTTTTATGTCAGTTCTACCCACACTTTGTGTGTTTCAGGTTGAACCTCACCTGAATCATTTTTGCAGTTTGCTGTTCAGCCACCAGCCCGAAGGGAACACGTCTGTACAGCTCCAGCTGCAGCAGTTTCACAGCTCTATTGTTTTCTCTTGACTCCTGTGAAACTACCTGTGCTGGGAGTCAGCCACGTGGCTTTGAGTCTCCCTGAATCGATGCCCAAACAAACTCTGGGAAGTCAAACCAGGTGATGGGCAGAGCCCAGCAGGGAGCCCCAGAATCCTGGCTGGGCCTTTGGTGCTCTGAGTTCAGGACCCTTCTTATCCTCCAGGTTTGCAGAGCTCCCTACAACACATGGGGGCTGAAAGGGGAATTATTTTCTTTTGCAGCTTTCAGTGCTTATGACCCAAATTGGGGAAGTGTGTAAGCTGAAAGAAATGCCTGGGTGGATTTGAAACTGAGATCAGGGCTACATTTTTCAATGGTTCTTATATTAGTTTAAAATGTTCTTTTCCCTCTTATGAGCATAACTTCCTTTAAATAAACACACAGATAGCTTCTCCTAGTTGCCAAGAGTTTTCCCATCCTCTTATAATAGCTCCTCATAATAATGCAAAATAAGCAATAAAACAAAAATGAGCTGAAATAATTTTGCAACGACTACTTTAACAATTAATCTGCTCAGGGAACAGCAGGAACAACAAAGACATAAATTTAAACATGTACCTCTAAATAGCATAATTACCTTTTAAGTTTCAAACTGTACACATGAAAAAGAATTCCAACCAGCCAAGAGAAAAGGAAACATGATCCAAAAGATGCTTGCTGCACACCAGAATATTTTCCACCAAACTAAGTTTTATGAACTTCCCAATGCCCGGTGATAATGCATCTGCAGCTCACTCACTGCCTTAATTTGTTGCTCTGTGTGACAAGCTCTGGTCTGATCTAGCCTGACATGCCATGGTATGCACAGCACACATATATCATGATAAGACAGTTGAAAACCAAAGACAAACAGCCCCAAAGAGAGAGTTAAATAGCATGATCCAGCAGCGGCCTGCATCCATCAGAGGGAGGGTATTTAAAATGGCACACCTTCCCCTGGCAAGGGGAAATAAATAAATACTGATTGCATGCTGCAGTGAACGAGATAACGCACTGTTCCCACGGACAACTCTGCTGCTTCTCCTCCACGTGGATCAGTTACATTCTTTCTAATGGCATCCTTTTTTATCAGTGTAGTGAAAAAAACAGGGTGTCTTGGACTCGTAAACCCCACTGAAATGAGAAGATGGAATCACTTGCTGCTCACTGGAGAAGGAGATGAACCCAGCTGCTGCTGCTGCTGCTGTAACACTCTGCGGTGGAGATCTCCTGTTCTTTATTGCACTGGTAAAAGCACCAGGAATTCAACTGGCTTCGTTTCTGGCCAATTTCAGGTTCCTCTTTTAAGGACACAAAATATTTCTGGGCTGTAACTGAAGTGGTTTCTTTGTCCAGGATTCCTCTGGCGAAGGGGAAGAGCTCTTCAGTGCTTGAGGTTCTGAGAGAAATCACTGCCCAGCTGGAGCAGTGTCAGTTGCATTCCCACCACTAAAAAGCTCGGTTGGAAACAAGTGACTTTTTGTCATTTAGTGAAAAAAGGTGATGGCAGTTATGACAAAGAGCTCACTTTGAAGGGGTATTTATAAAACACCACAACAAAAACACATCTGTTTTACTCCTCATATCTCAGGTATCTGAGGTGTTTCTGAGGCCCTGGGATGCAGATGTATACGGCATTACACAGATCTGATTTTCATGACTAGAAAACTGACACACACTAACACAATGGTTTTTATCACCTTTATTTAGGTCACAAAAAACTTATAAAAACCCAAGGAAACATGGCAGTAATTCGTAATTAATTTTTCAGTGTTATTTTTATACAGAATGATGTTTTTACCAAGTGAAAGCTGCCTTCACTTTGAGTTCAGCATTGCGAGGGTCTAGCTGAGAAGCTGAGAACTTCAGTTTATCTTAAAGTTTATCTTAAAGTGCTCATAAAGCTGTGTCTGTGGTGTTGTACTGCCTCACTTTGAGGAACTGGGATGAAGAACTGGGCGTGTGCTGCATCTGCTTAGTGTTTCTACAGACTGTGCAGGATGATCACTCATCCAGAAAGAAACCTTTCCACTCTACATGAGCATCAGTGGAAACGCAGATAGTTTCAGAGCAGTTCTCTTTTTATCACAGAAAATTGACATTCTCTACGGACCTGCTCCAAAGCCTGATCGTGTCAATGAAAGAACTCCCATTGAATTCAGTGTGACTTGGAGTGGTTCCTAAAAATGGGAACAAAGCAGCAAACTTCATAAATCTTCTGATGTGGTCCTTAAAGCCAGAATTCAGACCCCATGGGGCAAAGGTTTGTGATTAGAAAGACAATTTGGCCTCTCTTTCTTCCTGAGCTGAACCATTCAGGTCTCACTGAAGATTCATTCTTTTGGAAATATCATATGCCAGTCAGCACGAGGGATCGTCGGTCTGTTAAATGCTACATTATGCCTTTTACTTTTCATTATGGTGTGAGATTTGATTAAGGCAGTCAATGACCCTGTGCTTAGAAGCAGAAGGGAAAAAAAAAGGGAAAAAAAAAAAGCTAATGGAGCCATAGAGCTAAAATATGTTGCTGAGAAGTGAAACAATTGAAGGTGTGGAGGAGAGAGGAATTATCACAGCACTGCTGGCACTGAAGTGGTGTTGGGAGGCTTCTACCTGCCATGAAGCATATGCTGGCACTATTTCATCCTCCACCTTGGCCATAATGCAGCCCCTGTTTGTGTAGGAGGCTTTCCCAGCACGAGAGCAGAGGAGCACACGGATGCCCACACTCCAGAATCCCAGGCAATGCTCTCAGCAGCTGCTGCTCCCAGCAGCCCCTGCCTGGTTATGGCAATGCCCCTACACCTTTCCCAGGGAGGTTTTAAAGGTGCTTTGCAAAATAAAAAGAGTTGTACCTCTATGTCCCTTTGTGCCATTGACAGAAAACCACTTTTATTTCCATTCCTCCTCTCCCTTTAGGCATCCTGCATGTTCCCCAAACCTTGGTGCTTCACTTGCTGTGTCAGAGCCCATTGGGAAGGAAGGACTGCTCTCTGCACAACTTTCTGTCACGACTCTTCCAGCATTTTGACCCAATTGGCTTTATCCCTCCCTGGGTGCACTGGAGGTGCCTGTCTCCTGAGGCTCATGATGTGAACCATCGTGTTGACGTGTGGAGCCTCTTCTCCAAGCTGCTCTGTATAAGTCATTCAACCTTTTAATTTGATTAGGAGGTTAATTTGCATGGTGCTGTGCGTATTCTTTTACTGGAATATATATACTATGAAATGCATGATGTAAGTTAATCCAAAGCTAAAGAGGCCAATAAAAGCCAGTTCCTTAAGGAGGAAGAAAAAAGAGCAGAGCTCAATGGAAGAAAAGCTTGGTCTCAGTCCAGAGTCCTGACTCATTGTTAGCCTCCAGAGCGTCCTGACTAGCATCAACGTGTCCTGGAAGCAATGTGATTTTCCTACTGTATTAATGAAAAAATAATAAAATGTAATGCTAAAACAATAGGACATACCAGAAAAAATTTCCACTGAGGAATGGGGCTCTGTAATAAGCTCATGTCAGAATGATTTCCATCCTTTTTGCAGAATCTGAGCGTATGGTGGAGTGACACGACTTTGTGCAGGCTGTGGAGAAGGGAGCAGCTCCTATAGGTGTGTAGATTGTTTCTTCTATACCAAGTGCTTCAGAAAGCTGGGAAACAGAATATGAAATATATTTGTATTAATGGGAGCCAGCCAGTCAAGAGAGAGCACCAGGAATGTGCTGTATAGCTGCAAAAAAGCATTAAGAACTCATGGAAATCTGAAAAATGCCTCAATGGCTTTCTACCCGTGTGTCTCCATAACTATAATCTCAAAAATATATATAATTTGGAAGTGACGGCGTCCTGGAAGCTTGACTAGTGTGAGCTCACAGTTATCTTTTGCTTGATCCTGTGAAATAAATTATAAGCAGCAAATCCCAACTGCAGATAAATTCTTCTCCATCTGTTTTCCTATAAGAGAAAAAAATGTAGAACTGCTTTCATGCAACAATTGCACAAGCAAGTCATAAGCTTAGAGACGAAGGAGAAGAAAGCTAGAATGCTTTCTGGTTTAATGCCAAAGATCTTTAAGATAAAAATTCTCTGAAAGTAACTGCAATAAGCCAATGACTGTTGAGCTTAAACAAACCTCAAGTCAAGTTACATTCAATTTCACTTAAATATTCCTTAGGAGAAAAAGAGAACATAAATGCACAGACCAAAATTTTTATGTCTTAATTGTCATCTTTTTCCCACAATGCGTCCTAAACTGAAATGAGGTCATTTGGATTTTGGTAACCAGTCCAAGCACAGTGCAAAATATGTTTCAAGGTAGAACAAGAGTTCACATCCCAAAAACAAAGGAGTTAGCAAAAATATGAAACTGCGTGAGACTGAATGCACTCAATGCCTAGGGAGGTATAGTTTTACCTGTCAGAAACAGAAAAGTTGGTCTGCATCCATTCCATAGACATAAAATAAACTCAGCAAGGGCTGCACAACAGCTAAAGCCTGAGAAAATACTGGCTTAACTTAGCAGAAGAATTCCTAAATCAGAGTTGTTCTTTTTTTTTTCCCAAGAAAATTTTGCTACATTTAAAAATAAAGCAGCTACAATCCTGTGTGAACCAATAATATGCATGGTAAAAGTGACAAAAGATGCTTAAACAGTTATAATTACAGCTTGCAGGTCACTTAATGCCTTGCATGGACAGTCCATAAAGAGAATATGACCAGGCACCATGAATAAGAGCCTGAATGAATAGTGAAAATGTAGAAGTAAGGCTAATGAAAAATAAACATTCTTGTTAGGGAGAGAGAGTGACAGTAAGAATTAAAGTTTCAGGAATACAAGTGAGTGAACACGTACTGCAGACTTTGCGTATGAATATCAGGAAAGGATCTAAAAAACCAAAAAAAATTAAATGTTTGGTAGTTACATCTGTCCCTCTTTAATCACAGCATGCTTGTTTAGGACTTTGTAGGCAGAGAAGGTTTTTTTCCACTTTCATATTTGTTTGTGTTTTTTTCAGTCTCTACTAAATGTCTATCAGAAGTGTTCTGACCCCACTCGAAATCCAAACCCCCAAAATGCATGAAGGGAAATAATCCAAATGTCAAATGTAACTATGAGCAGTTACTCAATCCATCCAAACAAAAGCAATCAAGCCACAACCTTCTCTTTCCTCCCTGGAGAGACTCACGGACATCTAATAATAACCCAGCACGGGCACTTTGAGGAAAGGGAAGTGAGGAGGAGCTGTGAGTTTTGAGCCCATTCTAGAAAACAAATTGTCTCCAGGCATTTTGGTGAAAGTGCATCAGCTGGTGCCACCCCAGTGTAAATGTTTATGTGAATAATCTGAATTACACCCAGAGATCAGGTGGAGTGTACAGCGCCACTTGCAAAGTGTATGAGCAGCTCGGGAGGCTCCAACAGCCCTGCTCTGCCACCTCTGAAGTGTTGCTGCTGTTCTGCAGGAGCATCTCCTGCATGATTTCACATCAAGTTGTATTGGAAAAGCCATGACAAAATAGGATGAGTTTTTCTCCTGAGGAGACAGTCCGTTCATGATCCATGGGCACTGGGTCTCTGCTGCCCTTGCCCGTGCTCTCCCCAGGAGCAGGGGATGCTAACAGCACCCATTTAACTCTCCTGCACAATAAATGTGCTTTGGCAGGGTGTGTTTAGGTGACAGTTTTGGGGAAAATACTTGGTTTTCTGCCGACAATCTTTCACCCAAGACACTGGCAAGACTAACTGGTGTGTAGTAGCCACAGAGGGAGGAGCCATGCACTGTCTGGGGACTTAGTCTGGCAAACTTTGTGGAGGTGATTAATGCCCATAAGCTGACCAGGGCAGCTCTTATGGGTGAAGTTAAATATGTGCCTGCTTGCAGGGTGAGGGGCTTTATGTATTTATACCTCGTGTCCTTGGAAATCTACCTTTCATGTGTCAGCACTTGGTTAATGTGGCTTATTCCTCTGCATGCTTCCCTGAATGGGAATTCATTATGAATCTACCTGGAATTGTCTTTTGCAGTCGTGTTGGTTTCAGTTTGTAAGAAAGTTGTTCCTGTTTGTACTGCTGGGCATTTCTTTTGTTCATTTTCCTTTGTTGGAGGCTGACAGAGCACTGGCTGCAGTTTTCATGTGATCATTCCTGAAATTGCTTCGTGCTTGGACAAATGTGTAGGTGTTCTGTGCAGCTTCTTTAAACAGTGAGTGAAAACAGTACTTCAAGGATAAAGGAATATTCCACAAGATTCTGCTTCTTTCTGCCACTTTTGTCTCTTATTCATCTAATGAGCTTATTTTTACTCCCTATCTTTCATCCCCCATTCTGTATTAACAAGTTTTCCCTTGATTTCATTGATTCTCCTTGCCCACAATGGCCTTTTTAAAATAATTTATTCAAAATGTTTATTCTTCTTAAAGTACAGGCTGCCAAGAGAGGTTGTGGAATAGTCATCACTGGCTCACCTAGACACCCATCTATTGGGGATTTTTAAGGATAAGGAAATCAATCCTTCTGTGATTCATGGGGAGGAGGGGATGGATCAAATGACCTGGTAGAATACTTCCCTCTAATTTAAATTCTTCTGTTTTGGGTTATGTTTCTTTTTTTATTGGATTTGGGGTTTTGTTTTTGTTTTGCTGGCTTTTTTTTCCCCTTTTTTTCTTTTTTTTTTTTTGTTCTAAATTCTTTTTGATCTTAATTTTCTATTTTTTTCCTTAAATAATGTTCTCTTGTGTTCACGTTCTTTGAAAGTATGGAGAATTTGCATGAACCAATTTTTATTAGTTCCCTTGAGAATGTTAAAAACTTCAATTAGGTCACAGTGAAGTCTCTTTTCCAGAGTGAAATTCCTTAATCTTCCTTAATAACTTAAATCTTTGAGAAGTGATGTTGTTCTGCAATGCATTTTCCTCAAAAGTAATTATATACCGGCTGAGTTGCCACATAATAGTCAGTGCTGTGTTGTGCTCTGAGTATAATCAGTCCTTGGGCTTTGTAGAGCCTATTAGCCCTGATGGGCTGCAAACACATGACTGTCAGGACAGGGTTGCAGGCTGGGAGATAGGAATTTCCAGTACCCAAGAAGCCAGCGTTTTCTGTTTGCACAGGAGCCTCTCGCAGTGTAAGCTGATATTCTGCCTGGATTTCTTAGTGGATCTGCTCAATTGTAATTTTGGGATTATTTTAACAACAGCAGGCAAGGAAATCCACGAGGCAAATGTGAGTTAACAGGCTGAGGAATGATGCAAGCTCTGCCTTTTGCTTCATGCATGTATTATCACCCTTGCCCAGTGTTTGCTGTATTTTCCAGCAGAATGCATCAAGCTGTCTAATACTGTAAGTAATCAAAAGCCAAAATCCCAGTATTGATCCTGGGGCAGCAGGAAGGCAGAAGCTCTCAGGTCTGGGAGAAACTCCCCTTTGTGGCTGCCCTTGTGCTGTTTCTTCCTTCACTTATGTCAGCTTAGGGGTCGTTGCATAACCACCCCGAAACACTTCTACTTTCTGGAATTAAGGGAAAAGAGCCATCCAAATCCTCTTAAGAAGCTTTGAAAGAGCTGCTTGCTTTCCTGTGTGCAGCAGTGAGCCCATCAGTGCATCGTGGGGAGCAGGAGCAGCTCTGCTTCCTTTCCTTGGCCTCTGCTTTCTCACCAGGAGCTCAGTGTGCCTCCAAAGGGCTAAAAAGAGACTCACTGGGTTAAAATATAAACATAAAGTAATGCCAAAATGGGTTGTTTCTAGAAGAGCTTTGGTGTAATATCAAGAACAGTTTTAGCTCACCCAAAAGTAAATAATGAAAACTGTGGAGGGCTCTGTGGTCCATATGGATTCAAAGTTTCCTTCCAGCTCTGTTGTAAGAATTAGGGTAATCTGCTTGGAAATCTGCAAAAACATGAGGATTGAAGATGTCAGTAAGAGGGGTAAGGTGCAGGGATCAGTAAATTATCAAGTTTTCCCTTGCTTGTCTCCTGAAGACTATATTCCTATTTCTGGTCCATGTGATCTTAAAAAGTGTGGGATTGAGGGAAAATCTCACGGCCCAGACACTCTCCAACCTGAAAGGCTGCCATTAAATAGCTTCTCGTTTCTTAATCCTCTAGTTTTATGAGTTCATTTCTTCCCTGGGTGTCTTCAAAATGTTTGCTCATTTTATGGACAACGAGATGCAGATGTTTTGCAATTAAGAGCATAAACATTCTGCTTGAGCAACACGAGTTTATGATACCTCTTCATCTCAGCTTGGTTGATGTTATTCATAGGCACAAGGTGGTTCATGCTGAAGTTGCCATCTTGATCAGCCTTTTCCTCATTCCACATACAGTAGATAAAGGTGGGTTTTTAAAAAAAAACATGAGAGTTTTGGTTAGTTTCCTTAACCGCTTCCAACTGAGGAAAAAATCAGGGGGGTTTCATAAAGCAGCCAAACCTGCTTCCTGCAGCCACAGTTTTGCTGATGTAACTTCTTTCCCTGCTCTGCACTCTCCTGATGGCTTTTGCCACCTCTGGAGCATTGTCTCTGCTAATAAAGGTATTTCTGTAACTCAGTTGTTCATGAACTCACGATGAGAAGCCCTGCTCTTCCAGTCCTGCTTTTTTTCTGGAGTAAAGACTCTTTGACCATCCTGTAATAACCACAGCCACGTTTTCCCTTGGCCTTATCAGCCTTATTTTGAGGGCAGGCACTGGTGTGGCACTGATGTGGCACTGACTTTATAGATGTGTGTGATTTTGGCAAGGAGAAGAGGTTCAAACATCCCTCCTCTCCCTCTACTGTACTTCCCGTAAATCTCCGTACGGGAATTTCTGCCTTGCAGCCTGCAGTCCCAGCTCTCCACACACTCAGTTACAACAGCCTGCATGTGGCACAATCAGAGCTGCTCCTGCTGCACTCAGCACAGCTGCCCTGTTTTGGACACAGAAGTGGCACCCCTTATCTTTCTGTCCCACTTGCTCCCCCGAGAAGGAAAAGATACTGAAGGCAGGATGGGAGCAGAGGTGTCTCAAGTGCCCAATTTCTACAGCATGTCACCCTCTAATGTCACTGCTCTGGGACTCCTCTGGGCATCCAAACCTTCTCCTGCACCAGCACTTGCCTGTCCAAGTCTGTCTGGGGTCACCCTGTGATGAAACATATGCTTAGGGATCAAATTCAGAGGTCATGCAAGGAATGCTTCCAGGACAGCACCTTCAGGCTTTGTTTTGTATCAGATCAGGATTCAGGTATTATGTAGTCTTGCCATGCCAGGATATTTTTACTGTCCTAGAGACTGGAAACAAAAAGATATTTTGTCTCTTGGCTGGAGGATTTGTCCATATTTGTTCCAGCTTAATTGAACCCTGGTTGGATTCAGTACATCCAGTTTCTAGGCTTAGCTTAACTTTGGAGCACACACTTATTCTGCTATAACTGTTTACTTCAAATATTGTGCTTCAGCAAAACATTCCCTGCTTGAAATAGCTGAATAGCTGCTTTCTTACAACACCCACTGAAAGGCACTATGGGAAAAAGAGGTCAGATTCACAGGGAATATTTTATTATTATTTTTGGTTTTTAACCTGGCAAAAATCTGAATTTTAAATGTTTACATCATAATCTTTGTTTAAGTCAACAATAACAAAGTTCGGAGCAGGAACAGAAGTCCTATGGCACTCAAATTAATATTATATGGAAATACAAACTACTTCAGAGGCCTGTTGCACAGCAGTGTATTCAAGTCCTCAGCTGGAATCTTAAGTTTCTGTCATTATTAGTCATGTTATTTATACATAGATGGACACAAATGAATGTTCAGATACTGCATGTGCACACACACACACACACACACACAGGCACCGTGGCCATTGCTAGCTCCCAGTGCTGCCCAGTCTGGCTGCAGATTTCAGTGGAAATCATGCCTGGAGAGATCATAAGCTCTGTGCTTGCAGGCAAAGGGGAAGGAGGTTCTGGGGAATGCAAGGTCACTGCACACGAGGCTTGAGCTTCTTACAAGGTGCTTCTGTTTCTGTCTTCTCGCAGCTGAAAGAGAAATAAAGTGGGAGAAGGAAGAGGCAGCATGAGAGGAAAGGATCTTTCCCATTGAGATGTTGTGATTGCTGACTTTTGAGATTCAAAAATGATCCTTGGAGCTCTTTCAGCTGAGAAGACAGAAACTCACAAAATAATGGCATTTTCTGCCTCTGGCAGGAATAGTTGTTCACCAAGGCAACAAAGAAGAGATCCATGTGTTGGTATACAGACCTGCTTTCTTCCAGACAGCAAAAATGCCATCCCTGGGCATTGCCTGCCCGTGCTCTCCTGAGGTGAGACCACTTCCATTCCAGCATCCCCCCACACAAAGGAGATTTCAAACACAGCTGGTGATGAGCTGCTGAGATCCAGTGGGTTCTCCAGCCCAACAGAAACTGACTGCAATGGGTGACGTGGAAAAAATGAAATTGTGTCAGCTACAAGTTTATTCCTGTTTAAGAGGTAGAAAACTACTGTCTTTTTTATTTCCCTTGATATCTAGGAGGTGGCAGACAGAATAAAAATGCTGAACTAGGATTCACAGTTTTCACAGCAGGTAGCTTTGCCTCACTGAGGGCAATACAAGCTTTGATTTGGAGGAGGAGGAGGAGGAGGTCTGCAAATGCATCAGGTGTCAGCTGCCCCTAATGAAGACCTTCTGGCTGAGCCCAGCTGTGGTTTGAGTGTGACTCCTGTGTGCTCTGGAGGGATTGCTCTGTAGTTGTCCTTTATGCAAACCTTTTATCAGCAGCTTTGGTGCCCCCTGATCTGATACTGAATGATTGTGGCTAAGCTGTGGAACAACGTGATACAGCTTATTATAATTTTTGGGAAAGAAAAAGATGGTTCTTCATCATATCCCAGTGCTCCTGATTACGTGTGACAAACTGGAGCTGCTTAATCCAAACCATTAATGACCTTATAACACTTTTTAAAGCCAGCCAGTACCATGATCTTTATTTTGCAACATTTTGGTGATGGAAATGTCACGGCAAGCAAGCTGATTACCCAGACCGGGTTTGTTGGGTGGATGTTTGCGGTGGGCAAGGGTACCAGCCCTGTGTGCTCCTGCCGGGCTGAGCCTTCCAGCGCCTCGCAGCGAGCAAGGCTCAGCAGAACTCCCGGTGACCCAGCTGTCTGTGCTAATCACTCGCTGATTACCGGCTAATCACTGCCTTGTTTAGAGCCGAAACCACTCTTTGCTTAGCTGTATCTGGAAGGTGGGATGCATTTTTCCGTCCCCACCTCTGTGCGTGACTGCAGCGCAGGTGGGCGGTGAGTGCAGGCTTGTCCCACGCGTGTTCCCGCAGCTGTGGGCGGCTCGGGGGTTTGGGCTGGGCTCCCCAGCTCCTCTGTAGCCCCATGCAGTGAAGAAAGCCTCGTTTGTGGTGTTGTCTGCCTCTCACAACAGTTAGAAGCGAGAGGACAGAAGTGCCTGCTGGTAGAACAGATTTTATCCTCTAACCACCTCAATGCAGGGGACTCACCCCAAGGTTGTGGTCTTGGTTCGTGCTTGTCGTGGAGTTCAACTCAAAGTGGAGAAAAGGGGCAAGGAGAGGGGGAAGCAACCCTCACCTGTACTTCTGCAAATGTGTCACTTAGCAGAGCTCGAAACAAAAAGCGTTGCTGGAGTGTGAACTTTTGTTACCAGACTTTTGTTACCAGAGTTTTGTGCAGGCAAGAGAGGGAAGTCACAAACTTTCCCGTGATAGCTGCCCCGAGAAAAGGATCGCGTTTAGCAGCATGCTGCACAGTTCAGCAAGAAAAATGTGGCTTTAAAAGCCGATATGATCCTTGTCCTTGGCCAGAAGGGTGCAGGCAATGGCTTGGCCTCTTTGCCAGCATGTTTATTAAAGGGTTAATGAGCTATATAAGGTTAAATTTCACCATGGGGATCTTCAGTATGGGCTTTCTGGCCAAAATTATCTTGCTGTCCAACAAAAACCTGCAGTTTTAAAACGGAAATAGAGATTTCTTTGTGGTTTACAACTTGTGATGAGGGACACACTCATGACATGAGCTGTCCTGATCTTTCTGATCTGAAAAGCACTGCAAGTGACAGCAAGAACCAATCAATTCATGCAAACCTATGAGTTTTGACTTTTGAGGTCTTAAAACTTGCTTTTGCTGCAGATACATTATGATCTAATGGATATTTTTCAGAGTGTGAAATGTCTCTTTTTTCTTTTTTTTTCTTCGTTTGTTGTTTTGCTAATGCAGCCACAAGAATAAATGAATAAATACACTCAAAAGCAGAATGTTGTGTTCTATGGTAGCCCAGGTTTATTAATCTGTTTTTTACACACCTCAATGTTTAACTTCTTTAAGTCTACCTGGAAAGGCTCTTATCACATGGGAAAATTAGTTTAATCCACCACATTGCTAAAAGTCTGTTCTGATCTCACCAGCACTTTCTGCTCATTTCAGGTGCCAGGGAAGAATGGCAAGACAAGAAATGATGTTTATTAACAGAGATATTGTGTATAAATAAAGTGATCAACCCTCAGTTTGTTCTCCCTCACCAGTTGTCATGAAAATGAGATGGTTTTTCTGGGTGTGTATCAGAGGAAAAGTATATGCCTGATGGTGTGAAATACATTTAACTCTGGTTGAAAACACCATGGTCCTTAGTAAGATCTCTAAACCATGGATTTCCATGGACCACAGGGAGTGAAAAGTGGGGCTGGCCCAAAAAAATCTGCAGACTTCCAAGCTGGCCAAAACTCTGACGGATCTGTCAGCCCTAAGCTTGGATACACATCCATTCACACATATCATAAACTGAGAGTATAGAATAGCAGGGCTAAACCTTGTTTGAGAAACTTGCTATTAGAAATATGCCAGGACTTCACAATAAAAGGCGAAATGTATTGAAATTTATGGGGTTTAAAATTTCCTCACAAATTTTAAAGTAGGCTTGTGTTTGCTTTTTTGTCTGACCCTGCTCACCTTTGCCGCTGAGAAGGAGCCAATTTATGAAGGAAGCTGGCTTTTCCTAAAGGCAGATTTGAAATTTCATGCATGATGTTAGAATTTCCTAGCATTTCTCCATGCCAAGAAGAAGGCTTTCCACTCAGTTTCCCAGAAAAAAAACCCACAACATTCAAGGTACATAGTTTTCAAAATGTTGAGATAATTCAGCTACAAATATTTGCAACATCCAGCCCTGGCTGTTAAAGCAAACATTGCTCAGGAAATGGATGTCTTTGCCAGGAACTAGGAAGACCAGGGTATCTAAGTCCCTCATTTTTCTCCCTGACCATATTAAGGAAATCCCTGCACCACTCTCTGACTGAGTTTCTTAAATTGGAAGATTAAAAGTTGCTTTTTGTTACGTTTATCTTTACGATGTATTGCATACAATAGGCCCAAATACCACTATATTTTATATTTATTTTCATGCTACTCAAGAGATATCCACCAATGATACTGAAAAAGAACTGGACTTGAATGCATAATGCTTTTTTAAAAAATTTCCTCATGCTTGGTTTTTGCTCCTTGTCCTTTTCAGAAAGGTTTGATGGAATACTTGCAGTCTGCTTTTAATCTTTTTTTGTATTGATGAATGAGCATCCTTCCTCCTTTGGTGCTAGAAATACTTCTTCTCCTTGGTCCTGGGAATTCATCTGTTCATTTCATCTCAAAACTCTCACAACGTGGAGCAGATTGTTTGATAGTGCAGGGTGACACACGTGCTTTTTTAAACAACTGTTGTCTTTATTCTTCTGGCAGCGAATGCCACAGCTGTCAAATAAAGTGAAATTGACTCCCACAGGAAAGCTTAAGGAGTCAGATACACCATCGCAAGTTCTGGCATAGGCTGCTTGCAAACCCTTTTCTTCTGGGTTGGCAGGACATGTGCTCAGTCCCTGAACACGCTGCTCAGGACCTGTTACAAAATGCAGAAGACAATAAATACTAAGCAAGTTAAAATTTTATCTGCTTCGAGAGATAGGGGTCTGAATGCCTGAGACACCAGAGTTCAATTGACAAGAGCAGGAGATCTCACACCACTCTTGTAAATGAAAAGCTGTTAGGCAGGCAGTGCCTTCCCCAGTGTCATGTTTTTCTTAGAACTGGGGCATATATTACACACAAATTTGAGATTATCTCCAACAATTATCTAAAATTAACTGTGGTTTTCTGATGAAAAACATTTAGAGGAGGATCTGATAAGGAGTGGGCCTATTTATAATGCCTGCTACGAGAAAGAAAGGTTTGCTCCTCTGAGTGAAACCAAAACGCACCATGTGTCAGAGGATGAAAGAACACTGGCTTCCTTTCCTTTGCTTATTAGCAGCAGCACTGGGATTTTATCACATCTCTCAGTGGTTAGCTGAAAAAGGCCAACATGAAGAAGAAGTGCTCCCATTTCTGTTTCTTTCAGTGTGGTACCAGCTGCTCTCAGCACCTCTGCTCCCAGGGAGCATTTACACACCATGGCTGTGACACTGGCAGGTCAGAGCTTTCCTGGCACCTTTTTAACCTGTGCACCTCAGAAAGGGCCACCAGCTTGGACAACCAGAGCAAGCTCATGTCTGTTTGGTCCTGCACCAGGGCAAGCCCCATGTGCACCTCAAGGCTTGGCAGGATGGGGCTGCTCCAGCTGCACCTCGAGGGTGTCCCAAGGAGCATCCCAAACTGCCACCATCACCTCTGCTCACTGACACTGTGCAGCTTGGGTGCTAAAAACATGAGCTCCTGGAGAGCCCATGTCCCACAGGAGCATCCCAAACTGCCACCATCACCTCTGCTCACTGACACTGTGCAGCTTGGGTGCTAAAAACATGAGCTCCTGGAGAGCCATGAGGCCCAGCCCTTCTGCAGCACCACACTCACTTAGGAGTGACTTGCCCAGGGGAGCCAGGCTCTTGTTTGATTCAGAGGACTCCAAAGCAAGCATGGAGTCCAGCTGGGTACGGTGTTATCTTTCCTGATTATGAAAGGCTGGAGCAATCTGGGAGGCTCAGAGGGAGATAGAGCAGCACAGGTACTCTCCAGATCAGCCCCTCTGGATCTTTCCAGCCCAGAATAGCAGAGGAGAAGCCCCAGTGGTGTTGCATGAAGTGGTTTTCCTTTAGTCCAGGCACTGGGTGAGAACAAGTCCCTGTGTTCAGGGACTCCTCAGGCTATGCAGAACACAAATTACAGGGAGGTTTGTCAGCAGACAGTATCAGTGGAGAGGATCCTTTTCCCAGGCCATAACATGTTACAGGTCACAGAATGAATCTCCAAAGAGATGCTGTGGTTTCTCTCTTGGCTTTTGCACATCTTGGACTGCACAGAGCTGAGGTCAGCGACCTGATTCACATACAAGAGAGTTACAGTGAGGAACATGTGAAAACTCTGATTTCTAAAACCATCTCAAATCTGGCAATTTCACCACGTGGCTAATGTCTATATGGACACATGTAAATCCTTTTCTTCCTTTGTATGAACTCAAGGAGAGTAAGATTCACAAAACTCATGTCACCTAAAATTCACACACTGAACAAATTCACATGCTGATTAAACAAAAAAAAAATACAGCCATTCCACTTATCCAAAAGGCTGATGGATCTTGACAAACCTTTCAATGAACCCATTGTGGCTTGTCATTTGTAGGAGCCACAGACACCAGGTGGATTTCGTTGTAAGAAATTTTCCATAGTTCTGCTTATCAGTCATGTGAGCATGGGCAATTATTTTCACGTCATGTTTGCTAGTACTGATTTACTTTGAATTTGACTGGTCTTAAAAAAAGAAAATCTTTAATCTAAACCAAACAATCCTTAATGCAACCAAATGTTTGGATGAAGAAAGGGCAAATGTCTGTGTGTTTGTGAAAGCAGCACCAATAAAAATAACACAGGCACCATCTAAGATTGCAATGCCACCAGGCAATGCAGAATTACTAGGTTAAAAGAAGTTCCACTGTCTCTTCAGGATATTGGCTTTAACTGGAGAAAAGGTTTAAAAAAGTTAAAAGCAGTTGCTCCAAAATGTTTGCAAATCTGACTGCTTCTTTTGTTTGTCTTCCATTTTTAGAAAGAACAACTTTTTTGAATTTTCTGTGTGAGAAATGTTTTCTCAGCTGCTAAAGCTAATTAGGAGACACAAGGATCAGTTTTGTTATATTTTCCTCTGAATAGAAGTGAAGTTATTTCATGCAATTTCTTACCCAATTCTGCTGTGTGATGGGCTGCATACAGAGAATTTTATTTATACCACTTTATCTCACACCTGTTTGGATACTGGCTGTTTTATGGTATTTAAACATACTATTTCTTGCCAATTGCTTTATCTCCACAGTTCCTGCTTTTGCTGCAAATGTTTCTTATTAACTCTAGAAGAAACATCAATTGCTCCCTGCGCATTATTAGTGAGGACAAAAATAACACAATTGTTAGTTACTTCCAACATGTTATCACTGCAGACCTATAAAGCAGACATTCTTTCAAAATACTGTAGGGGCTCTTTTACTCCATTGAAAATAAATAATACATGCTTTAAGGACTTGTTATTTCACTGGAATTTTGTTTTTAAATGGAAAAAAAAATCCAAAATTCACTAAGTTCCACTGCTGTGCAGTGTGCTTTCTGAGGTATTTTGTTGAGAACTCTCTAGCTGCAAACCTGGAAAATGTCAGGCAAAGCCCCACAACGGGGGCACATAAGCTTATTCACACAGAAAATGTGCAATCCCTCGGGGATGCCTTCCCCTGCTTTGGACGTTTCTCCCTGCAGCCCCACTTGGTGGGTCGGGGATTTTCAGCCCTGCAAGCAGGAGGGAGGTGGGGTCCCCCCTCTGCAGATGCAGTTCTGGGGCTCTGCAGGCTCAGAGCACCCCAGGACTCCCAGCACCCTGAGCCCCAGCTGCAGAGGTGACGTGAGCCACCCCAGGAGTCACCTGGCAGAGGTCGATTTTGGCACGGAGGCCTCGTGAACGCTCGTTCCTCTCATCCCTTCGCCCTGTCACAGCAGCTGCAGAGCCACGAGCCGAGCAAGCCAGGGCAAGGCAGCTGCGTGCATCCCCACCCCTGCTGCAGGCAGCGTGTCCTGGCACCGCCATTCCCGGGACACGGGCTCCTTCCAGCCCGGCCGGAGCTGAACCTTCCACCTCTGCTAACGGCCCAGAACCCCGCATTGTGTTGCTGTATTGATGCCTAGATAGAGATCAGACAAGGGGAAAGGAAGTGCTGAAGTAGGTGTCCCTGGCTGCAGAGGGCTGGATCCTCACCTCAGCGTTTGCAGAGGCCGATTTCAATGCAGCTGTCAGGCAAACGTGCCCCGCTTGCAGCTGGGACACAACAGGACTGCCTGGAGAGAGGAGTTAGCTTTCAAAGCAAGCTGCTGCAGCCAGGATGCCTCACTTCATGCCTGCTTTCTGAAGTAGATTCTTTCATCCACAGCCAGAGCACACACCACCCTCCATCCTCCTTCCCTGGGTGGTGTTTTTACTGGAGGCACTGCTGGATCTGAGCTTCATTTTATCCTGCCTTACTGCTACTGTTTAAAAACCTGTCCAACTTGAAGACACGTGTCAATGTTGCATTTAGGGCTCCAGCTTATCATCTCTCGTTTCTTTATAACCAAAATAGCACCATTTCAAATAACCTACATACCTGGTAATGAAGGCGGCCCTACATGAGCTCTTCCTTCCCTTACTAATCTGGGATTGCAGAAAAAGCAGAATTTCCAAAGGACAGAATTTGTGACCTGAACTTGCCTTCACTGATCCTCAAAGGCTGGAGTTTAGTTCTGAAACCACAAACTTAATAGGGTTGTTTGTTGGCTGGGTGTTTTTGTCATTTCCTTTAGGCTTTGCTGTATCAACATGAAACTCAAAAAGCCCAATTTGCATTTACACTCAGGTGCATTTGCACTCCCCTTTGTTAAAACAAACAAACAAACAAGCAAACCAGTTTTTCAAAGCTCATTCCCTACAAGCCTAATGAGAGGTTTCTTCCACTGAAACATCTGGTTTTAGTCATTGCTGGTTGCAGTATACTGACAATCTGCCTGTTCTCAAAGTGCAGGGAAAGCAGTGCTAATCCTGGGCCTGGGGAGCTACCACGAGCCCAGCCAAAAGAGCTCTTGTGACTACAATCATTCATTGCTCTTAGATATTTTATGGTGCATCAGAAAATGGATTCTATTTATATGAGCATTTCTTAAACTAACAGGGAGGCTTTTGTGCAAGTGAGAAGTAGGCTCCAAACCTGTGCACATTAAACAGAGCTGTGTGACTGATGAGTCACACAAGAGCCAACAGTGCCTGATTTCATTAGCTTTATTAATTTCTGTAACACAAGCCATTTCATAGAGGCCTCATCGTCAAGGAAAAGTTTTTAAAGATTTGCAGGGGAGAAAATGAAAGTTAACTTGGTTTGGATGCGGGATGTGCCAAGCTACCTGCAAAGCTCAGTATGGCAAAGTGTCTGCTCGAAAATGCTGTAAAAAAGTTCTCCTGTGCACTGTGTGCTGCTGCTGGTAAGCCTAGACCTGTAAATCACACTTCAGCCATCAACATTTTCCAAGTACTTTCCAACAATATATCACATTGCTCACCATTTTAAGGCTGTCTGACAGGAGACTGTGTATACTGGTAGCAAGTTAAATAGATATGGGCTGGTGACACAGACCCATCAGCTTTCCATGGTTCAAATTTAAAACTGTTTTCTCCCACTTTCATGGTGTTTTAATATGTTTTTCTTCCTTATATTTGTTACCATTAGGGGAGAATGACCTAAGCTAGATTTTGAAATCTGAACTTGTTTTTCGTTTCGGTTCTAAGTCAATTCCAAGCCCAGAGGGCCATTTGTATATGCTGCACATAATAATCTCATGAAAACAGGGATTCTTAGAAGATTTTGGCCAAGAGAATTTAAAGATTGAGATTTCTCTGTGGCTGAGCACAACCCTTGTTATAATTTCTCAGCTCAAAACCCAGACTAGCCCTTAGCTGAATCCACCTCCAGGCATGAACATCTTTCTCACCGTTCCATATTTTATGCTGTATTTATTTTTGACATTGGTTAAAATCAGTCTGGTTTCTTTGGTATGGATAATCCTGTCTGATTCTGAGATGTGCACTCTGAGATGTTCACCTCTGGTTTAAAAATATTGCTCAACCCACCAAACAACAGATAGCCAAGGAAAGAATTCTCATTGTAGGAGAGCTTGTATATTCTTTACTATCACAGTGAAGATTTAAGTTCCACCTCAGTGTGTTCATAACTGTACACAGTTGTTGCAATTATTTATCTATGGTCAGAACTGTAGCTCTTGTTTTACTGCTTAATGCTTAAAAATCCTTAACAAGTGTCAAAGCAGAAATGAATTATGTTCTATCTGCTTCAGAGCTCGTAATTAAATTGCTTTTTCCTGCACTAAGACAAAACCAGGGGAAAAAAAAGCCAAACTCCAACCAGAAATGCTCATCAATTGCATATTTCCATCAGCACACTGCAGAAAGCAGAGAAGTTAATACAAACCTGGGTGTAATTATTGACTGAGCAGTTTGCAGGGCATCCGTGCCCACTCTGTTTGTAAACTGGCCAACGTTCTGACTCATGTAGGAGACACGTAGAATGCTGGATATCTGTCACACAGAAGCCTCACTGTAAATAAATAAGACTATGTGGGACGTCTCCCACAGCTCACACCACATCACAGCCCCTCTTACACAAGAGATGTGTAGGCACAGCAGAGATACCAGCGTGCCCATCTGCACCTTCATCACCCCTTTATCACAGGGCTGCTTGCAGCTCTCCTCTTTGTAGGCAGCCAACAAAGCCAACACAAAATTGTCTGCTCAGCTCAAGCACTGAGCAGGCACAAACCATGTATAAACCACCTTCAGCAGGGCAGACAAAGCTCAGCTCAGCCCCCCTGGCAGGTTTACAGCCCTGTGTGCTCTGCTCAGGGGCAGCGGGGAATTCCTGCAGCACTGCCTTCAGAGAGCCACGCTTTGGAGAGCAGATGGAGACAGGAGTGCCCTGCCTGGTGAAGGAGGTGCCATCTGTGCATGCAGCTCAAGAAACAATCTGTACATGCAGCTCAAGAAGCAATCTGTACATGCAGCTCAAGATCAATGTCAGCCAGCTGCTGATGCTGAGTGCCACGGAGGAGTCCCGTTCACAGCAGCAAATCTGCACAGTCCCATCCTGGGACATCCCACCTAAAGCACAGCTCTTGTGCCAGGCCAAAGCTCAGAGATTAAGAGCTGAAAGTGTTCATTTCAACAATCAGAATTCACTTGGAAAGGGTACAAGGGTGTGATGGAAAAGCACTAAGGTGAGCAGTGTGCCCTGCCTTGTGGGGCTGGCTCACACTGGGCAGAATTGGCCCCCTCCCTTCCAGACTCCTCTGGCTCACACTTGGTGTCTAATGTTTCAAACCTTCCACGTATTTTCAGAGCATGTTCTCAGCTTTGGGAGTTGATTTTCTGGGAATTTGTTTCTAGTACAGGTAATTCAAACCAACGATACAAACATGTGGCCTTTGAAAACACTGGTGGATTTTGACGTATTTCAGATTGATGATAAGACTGTTCCTAAAAAAAAAGGCAAAACAAAAAAAACAAAATCAAAAAGCTGAGAAAATATCTCTTTCTGTTTCTGTTTGTAAACTGCAATTATGAGGCAAAAACCCCCAAACTTTTCTTGTTGCATCCTTTGTTGACATACCAGTGCTGGCCAGTGAAGGAAAATGGACTTGAAATAAATTCATGACCATTTGTGTTTCTGAAGGGGGAATTCCCTTGGGAATATTATTACTATTTTTCTAGAAGCCTGCTACAGATAATAGATGTGCTTTATCTCTTTAATGATGGCTGCTGTGAAGCTCATAGAAGAGCAATTGCAAGCTATACTGCAGCTTCAAAAAGTTGTACTTTAACACACCAATTACTATTAATGAAACACTTGGAAAAAGATTTACAAAACCAGGCCATCTCTTTAATTATTAGCTGTGCATTTTTTCATTCAGTAATTTTCTCCCTGACCTCACTGATATTTTTGGGAAATCAATTAATTCTGTTGAAGTCTGTGGAGCTCCATTGGTTCATATAAAACTGCAAGGAAAAGATTCTTCAGAAAAAAAAAAACCACATTAAAATACATTTTAGAACATACTTACCGGAAGAGCTTCATCTCCATTAAAGTCTCCTTTTTGGTCCTTTATGATTTTCAAGTCTTTAGTAACAACCAGATTCTGAAGTAAGATTAGAGCAGTGCATCAGTTTCCAATTGATTGCCTTACAGATGTTTAAAAGGAAGTATGTTATCAATAGAGATTATTATCGCTATCAAAATATTCAGTGAACATTGATGTTATTCTCTTCTCATTTAAATATAAAGATCAAGCCAAGACCCTGCTTACTTGAAGTCAAAAAACCCACTATCAGTTGAGCAAACTGCTTCATGAATATTTTTAGTAGATTCTTAGGGTTTTTTTCTAGTGCAGAAATCAGATGTGATTTCATGTCCTGCTCTAAGATCAGTACTTGGAATGAGAACATTGCTGTCTCACATACACCTAGACCTGAAAAACTAAAATATCCAGAAAGAGAACCAATTTATAATTATCTTTCTTGAAATTATTTGATTAATTAAACAGATAAATAAATAAATTTTTTTCTGAAGCATTTCTAGCCCAGAAATCTATTACCCTACAGCAGTTGGGAGGGAGATTGGTAAATGACAATGTACTTAAAATGGTGTAAACAAAATACTTTTTAAGTGAAAACGTGTTTGCCTACCCAACTTTTCAATTAGTGCCAGCTATGTCTGGTGCAGCCACGAACATTAATCAGAAAAGAGCTGAAAACTGAAAACATCTGCCACATTTTCTTATTTTTTGCTTTAATTTCGCTGGCCGCTTTTTGTGGCGTTTTTCAAGCCACCGATGGTCAATAGAGCAGATCTGATCAGCACAACTTTAGAAGGCAAAAGTCTGAATAGCAAAACCCAGCTGAGCTCACCACACATCTGACTTGGCCTCGGAACAAGCCAGCAGGGTCTTATTCCCCTGTTACCTGTGCCTTGCCCAGACCATTTTGCTACCAACTGCTTCAAAACTGAGCCAGTCCTGAAGGGGAAAGGAGAGGGAAACAGGAATCTTCAGAAATAAGATTGGTTTAGTGCCCTGTTGATGGACTGAATCATAAACCTCCCCTTAATCCCTCAGATTTTGTCTCTGAAACTTTGCAGAGGGTGAGGATCCAAGAGAGAGAAAAAGTCAGCATGAAATAAAGAGTCAGAGTGGGAGAGGAGAGGAGAGGAG
>VWZV01005860.1:1936-43024 GCA_013397155.1 Irena cyanogastra | reverse complement strand
GAGTGATTACGCATTGTTTATCATCGATTGGCACAAGGAACCCTTGAGAGAATAATGAGCTGCAGCTGATGACAATCAGAGACTACTGTCTCATTGCAAGTTTGATTGCACATCCTTCCACTGGTGCAATCGAGCACCCACCACCACCAGAAAGCACCACTGAAAATAAATAAATAAATAAATAAATAAATAAATAAATAAATAAAGGATGGCACCAGAAAGCAAAACATTAAAAGCCCTTCTGAAAAATAAAGGGCTGAGTGGAAGTTCCTGAGTGCAATATTAGAAAGGTTAACGTCGTTAGAACGCTTTGGGTTAGAAATACAATTAAAAGGTTTCGGGAGATCTTCCAGGCTTTTCTTTTGACAGAATAAAATCTGGACAGCAGGCAAACATTTCTTTAAACAAGCGGGAGAAATTTTGGACCAAGGTATCTAAAGGAAATCTATAATTTTGAAATAAAGCCTGCAGCCAATTTAGAAGTTTGGAAAGAAATGTAGAAATTTTAAAGCAATCTGCTAATACCTCCTGCTTATCAGAAATTCACCTGTTCTTCTCAACATGAGCTGTCTTTCTATCAGCAAATGCACAAAGAGCAAAAGTAAATTATTTTATCCTGCTGGAGCTGTGAGCTTTATCAATGCAGTGTACAGCTCTTTACAAGTGAAACACCCTGGCCTCTGTGTTTTAGAAAACAGCAATTAAAATTTCAGTAACCAGCAGATCTTGGCCAATACTCTCATGAAAGGGTTTATGTTGTGGTTTAGGGACAGGGGACATTAAGGTTGGTGCATTCATTTTGTGCCTGGCATGGTGTACAGGATGACCAATGTCTGTGACAGATTCTGAAGTTACAAATTTACTTAAAAAGTAGCAGCAGATGCAATCATGCCTTATATCTGTCTCAGTGCCAATGATTATGATGAAAAATATACAGATCCCTTCATTAGGGGTTGAAGTTTTGGAAGTTTACTTTCAAGTTAAGTCTTGAAAACTCTTTTGGTGTCCCAGCAGTGTCAGCAGGAACTTCACCATTGATTGTGCTGGAGCTGTTTGCCTTCTGATTTGTAAATCAGCTCTGTGAAAATAGAGCAAAATCATTACTTTGGGATCTTGTGTTTCATGGAGCAATCCCATAGATCTCACTGTCTCCCTGGTGTCCCCCACCTCCAGCATGGGTTAATTCCCTGTGTAGACCAGCTTGTATGCACTCCAGGATCTGTGACTCCTATTTTTAGCATTTCAGACAACATGGATTGCAGCTGGGTTATCTCATTTAGGTGATTATTCAAAAAGCCTCACTATTGTGCAGTATTTTGGAGTAACAATCATCTGGTGGCTTAATCAGGTGCCCAGAGATCTCAATAAATCTGTGAAAATGAGGAGATAAAAATTGTTTCATTACATGCCAGAGAAACATCCAAGGGACCAGGTTTCATTTAGACCTTGTTTTCCATGGGTCTGTCTATACCAAGCTCCATCAGAGACTCTCTTTGCAGCCCTGTGGCCCCTAAATAAAATCCTGACACCCTCATTTAACCTTCACCCAGTTGCCCAGGCAGAACAGAGCCAAGTCTACAGGCTCCCCAGCTCATAGTGTAGTGTTTAAATTCACCCACAAACCCAGAACTGTCCAACAAAAGCCACCAAGCACGACTTAGTCCTCTCCTTTGCTGAGAAATGTTAGGCAGAGCTGTACCAGCTTGTTGGCTCAGAATACAATGTGCCTGGCCTCAAACTGTTAATCAAGGTGTCTATCTGAGAGGTGACATTTCAACAGCTGTGGAGCCTGTTAGGATCTCTTTTATTTATTTATTTATTTATTTAAAGTGTCAGATTATAAACTTCATAAATAACTGATGAGCACACCTCTAACAGCACCACGTGTGTTTGTGGTGCCTGTGTCAGCACCTTTCTGGCTGTAAGCACGGTGACCCTGGAAAAAAGTAGAATGTGCTGGTTTACACACTTGCCCTGTGCTGTAAAGTTTTAATTAAGCATTGACATACCCTGAGCCACTCAAACACCCCCAGACCCTGAAGGGGTGAAAGGAATCATAGGAACACAAGGCTGGAAGAGATCTGGAGGGGCTGACTGGTCCATCCTCTTGCCCCAAGGCCAGACTTAGGAAATCCCCAGCGCATCTCTGTTGAATTCATTCCTTAAAAACACCTTGAAATGGAACATCCAGCACCTCCTCAGGCAATCTATTTCACTGCTTCTAATGTCAGAACTATCAAAGAGGATTGTCCTAATATTTAACGAGATAAACTTCCAGGAGTTTAACCATACAGAAAAATAACCAAGCAAGGGGAGGCAAAAATGGTGGGGAGAAAGATTGGTGTGAAAAGGGGAGTTGGATGAAGAAAAGAAATATGTTTAACTGGAAAATTTACTTGAAAGGAAGTGAATGTCAAGAGGAAAGGGCATGCAGAGGAGGACATGTAGCTCTCTGCACGAAGCTGTAAGAAAACATTTTCTGAGAGTAAGAATTTTCCTTTCAATGTTTTTCCCTTTGCCCTTTTATGTTCTCTATACCTTCTTTCTTTTGCACCTTTCCATTTCTGTATTCCATTTTCCAACTGTGCTGTAGGGGTTTTTTTCCCTATAGTTTTAAGGTTTTTTCCTTCTATAGGTTTTTTTTGACCAAACAATGGATTAAATTGTCAGGATGCAGTGTGCCAAGGAATTTCTGAGGCCAAACCACCACCAGTGACTGCAGATGAATGCATACTCCAATACAAAAAAAATTCAGCCATCTTCTCTGCTTGTACAATTAATACCTACTTACACATTGTGAAAAGCTCAGGAACAAAAATTTTTAACCAATCTTACATATTTCACATAAAAACTTGGTTTTGAAAGGCTTTTAATTTTCTTAGCTCCCTCAACACCTCCCTGAAATGTTGGCAGTCCTTCTTTAAATGAAATGATAGGAGCAACGCAGGTGGATATAAAAGGAAAAATCCAGAAATGAAATTAAATCAAAGAGGAAATGCTGCTCAGAAAATATGTCTCAGTTTGTTGTTACCAGGCTTGTGGTGCGAGACAAAAATAAAGTTTGTTTATGACTTTGACCTCTCAAATGTTGCAGTGACATTGTAATTTAATCATAAGCTAATAATTTACCAATTCTCTACTTTTGAGTAACAGAGAGCCATTGTGAGAACAGCAGTGAATTTTCAGCTCTACTTGTGTCTTCATCAAGGCTATAAAAACTTTTTACAACAGACCACAAGAAAACCAGCGAGGTGATCACACAAAATAGGAGAGCTGAAGTTATCAATACAGCAATTTACAATAATTGTATTTGCAAATTGAACATCATTACAATAACAACAACTGTAAAATCCCAAAAAGATACTTGATGCTCTTGAGTAATTACATGCAATTAATTTGTATCTAATTCCAGACTCTGGCAAGCTCTAGCCCAGCCTTTCTCAGAAATACTTGCTGGCAATGAAAAAATAAGATGCTGCCCAGGCCACCTCTGCTGGGAAAGCTTCATGTTATGCAAGAAGGGTTCAGATTTGGCAAAGAGAAACAGTGCATCTGCAGGGAAACCTCTGAGGGATGCCAGTTTGTCCCTTGCACACATGACAAGAACGTGTCTGAGATCATTCCTGTCGAGGTCTTTGGCCCCACCTTCTCACACCTTTCTGCTGGCTCCTGCTGAGCTGTGCCCCCCCAGCAGCGTGGACAGGATTATTTGGCACTGCCAAACCGAGACAGGGAGGAGAAGACCTTCTGCAGTCTGAGCTGATGCCTTCCTTTCCCACGCTGATGAGTGAGGAGCAGCAGAATTTGAGTCTCCTCTTCCCAGCTGGCGGAACGTTTGTCACCAAGTTGTTTGTACTCCCACGTCTTGATTGAAGAAAGGAACTAAGGATTATTTCTGGACCATAGCTCTTCTTTTGGCTACTTCTAGGGAGGTTTGTGCAGACCTCCAGAGGCAAAGAAAACTAAACAAACAAAACAGAGGGGGAAAGGAAGAGTGTGGGGACTTTGAAGAGTTCAAAGATTTTAGAGCCCAAAAGTAAGAACAAATCAAAATGCAAGGGCTTGGTTTCACTAGCATATATTTTTGACAAATGTGTATTATTCATTAATAATCTATATGTCTTGGCAAAAAGTTCTATGTTATATCTCACTATGGATATTGATTTTCATCTACTTCGTACATGTTCAGTTTCAACTTTTAAAGGAAAAAAGGGATTGAGGCAGAGAACAGTGAAATGAGAAAGAGGGTAACAGATACTTTTGCTGCTTTGCTTCATGATCCACTGACCAAGTGATGGCTGAGATGATCATCCATGAGTATACATTAATTATTTTTTTAAAACTCAACCACTATCAGACACAAGGAAAAGTTACATGTCTCTATGAGCAGACAGGCATTCCAGGTGTACCTGTGGACTGGCTTGGTTGGTTTTGTGCAAAAAGGTGTGATGAAAATCTATACCTACCTCCAGAGATGTGGAAGAGATGGACTTCTGCCCTAAACTCCTGCTAGAGGAAAAGGGATTCCCCTGGGGCAGAAACGATGGCACCCCTGCAGTGCCCAGTGTGGCAGGGCCCTGGGCAGGGCACTGTGCAGGCAGCTGCCTGTCTTTGCTCCCCCTGTGGATTTCAGTAGGAAAGGTGTGTGCTGCAAGATCCCAAATCACAACCATCAGTTGTTGTTTGCTGTTTTTGTAAGCAGCCCTGCACTGCTTTTCCTCTTGGGCAAGAGTGTGTGTGCCTGTGTGTGTACACATAAACATAAACACATATATGTAGAGGTATGCAGATCATATAAATAAACCCAACACCATCTACAAGCTTGGCTTTGATGTTAACACAGTGAAACAAGGCGTTTTATTTGGAGTAGCTGGTGAATAAATACTCTTGCAGGCATCCCATAACAAGTGAACTTGAAACTCTTGGTGCTGCAGCACTGGGGCTCTGTATAATTAGGTCAGTGTTATAGCTAAGGGCAGGAGGAGCCAGCCCTGAACCCTGAACCTTTCAATTAGAAAGCTTTTTCTGTGGGGGTAACTGAGCATCACCTCTGTCTGATGTCGAGGGAGATCTGCTCAATGCTTAAGGTTTTTCTGGAGGGATCTGTAAAAGACAAAGCTGTGACCTGCCGTTCTCTGCTTGCTTGGAGTAAACTATCCAAAAGCACTCCAGGTGCAGAAATGACTGCCTGAGAGGAAGAAAAGGTGGGTAGAGGGTAAATCTCCCTGAAAGAGAGAGCAGCTAACAGCAGCAGAGCATCAGCTTGCAGGTTTTTGCATTCTAGCATATGCATCAGACGCTCCTGGGAAGGGTGACACTCAGAGAAGAAGTCGTATTTATTTGTTTTGGATATTAAGTTATGTGTTAAAGAGCACATGTGCCTTGGGACTTCTAGCTCTAACAGCTACTTAAGTTTCAGTAAACGGAGTGAACAAATGAACCAAGCAGAAATGAGAAGGAAGCTTCTGACTCACATCCTCTCTCTCCTGACTGTAATAAGAAATGTCTTGAAAGCAAAATGTATTATTTTATGTTATCAATAAACTCCCCATTGAGTTTATGACAGAGTTATTTACCTCCATCTGAACGTTAAGGAGGAGTTGGGGACAGAAAAACACGCAATTTTTTTGAGGTGTTTCAAAAATTTGGTTGTGTGCAGATCAGTATGAAGCTGTGCTAAAACGAAACAAAATATAACCTGAGAGAACATTAATGATAGCTGTGTGACAGGGGAATTAACTTGGCAGGTTAGAGACCCAGACAAGAATCCCCAAACTACTTGCAAAACCTTTTGTCTCGAAATTCATACCTTTTGGCCAAAAGCTGTGATTTTGAAAAAGCAGCTCTTTTCAACAAAATTATTTTAACCAGCTCACCAGCATGCTAAATTCCCCTCTTCTCATTCTCCACTTGACTTCCTCCAGTGTTTTGGGTTGCAGTGCCAGAAAAGCAGCAATCAATAGCCCAGAAAATTGCAGTATTGGTGTCACTGCAATGATTTGAATGCTGGTATCTGTGTTCACTCCTTATCTGGCTGTGGTGGTGCCTCCTGATTGGAAAAGAGGGGCACTTGCAGCAAAGCTCCTCTGAAATTATCCTCCCAATGTGTGTGTGAGGCAGCTGGGAACCTTGTGATAACAAGCAAGTCAATCTTCACTTTCTCATTGTCTCTGTTCAGGTGAGTCTATCACCTGCCCAGAGGAATTGGCAGAGGAGCTTTCCTGCACTTGGCTCTAGAAAAGAGGGTAAGAGGGACAGGGTTCTTCTTCTGTGTTAGGAAACTATTACTCCACGTTGTCTGAGGGAGTTTTAGGTCCCATCCGTTTGTTCTGTGAGATGGAAAATATTGAAATGTGATCACCTGGAGATTGCAATGAAATGGGAATGCATGTGAAATGCACAAGTTGATTGTGGCTCCTTGTATTTTCCTGCCAGGTCTTGCAGATGCAATGGGGTTTGTGGTGGAGTTCTCCATCTGAATGAGATCTCTCCACATCTCTGTCACCTGAACTATTGTGTTCCCTGGTTTCCAGTTCTGTAATATCCAAAAAGTGCAGTAAGTTGTGCTGCTAATCTCCCTTAGATTTCATACAGCTCTTGTGGATGCACAGCACAGGGTATGGGGGAATGAGGCTCCAGCTCAGGGGGGAAAAGGGATGCACTCTGAAAGGTTCCTTATCAGGAGAAGTGGATTTTCTGTGGGGGAAACAGGGAATTTTATGGGAAAAGGAAAATAGTTGGGTGTATTTCCAAATTTATGTGAGCAGGACATGCACAGAGAAGGCTGCTTAGGGGATTCTTGGTGGAATAGAGTAAGGCCACTTATTACTGTGGGTTAATAGGGGACATAAGCAGCCTGTTAGCAAAAGGGACATCTGTTGTTTAAGGGATTCTTTGTTCTTCCTCTGTTCTCATTCCCCTCAGGTTTCATGAATGATGAAAAAGGTATTCTGATAAACTTCTTAACTGGAAGAGAGACAGAAGTCTGATTTATTTTCTTTCTATACTGCTCTGAGAAGTGTTTTGTGGTGGTTGAATAGGTTCAGTGGTAGATGCCCTTACAATTACTCTCCTCTGCCTTGTGCTCTCCAGAGTTCTGGGGAAGGAGCAAGGTGCAAGTGTGGTGTTCACTGTCCCTGTCTCTGACAGCTCTGGAGGAGGTGGAGGCAGCTGTTTCAGTACTGCTCAGCACTTTTCAGAAGCAAAACCCCCTTCAGTGCAAACCCAGGCTGAGGTTCTGGGCTTCCTTCAGTGGCAGAGAGGGAAGATGTCTCCAGTCAGATCCCCAAAACGTGTGTGTGTGTGTTTTCCCATTCCCAAGTTTCTCCTAGAGCTTACAATGGATGCCTGTGGGCTGAGGACATCATGCATGGTGTGATGTCACCAGGGCAACCTTCGAGAGCAGGAATGAAAATCTGGTGAGATCAGATTAAATCATACATCGTGCTCTCAATAAAGCACATTTTCTTTACCCCAAGTTTGTCTTGGGAGATGACAATGAATTCCTTTGATACAAATGAAGAAGGATCAACTTCTGCTAAACACTTTTGTAGGAGCTGTTTTTAATTCTTCTATTTTTTTTTAATCTGCAAGAATCCCTCTTGTGTGTGCTGCTCTCATTACATACAGAGCTGTTCACCCAGCATACTTGAGACATAGCATTTTAAAATAATTTTAAAGCCTGCAATTGGTGTTTTTTCTGTTCAAGAGGGTGTTAACAGAAGGTTACAATTATACATACATTTTAATATGTAACTCTCTATTGTAAACAATTCACTCTTAATATGTCTGGCTTTTGTTTGCTATGAAGTTATACATTACATCTCAATAAATGATTCACTTGGCTGTATAGTAGTTTCTCCATATAGGTACAATCTCCCTCCAGTCATCCGAGATTATTTTTTAACATAATCTAATTTAAAGAGAAAACCTCCTCCCTGTTTATAAAAATATTATTTGTTCCTGGCTTTCATACATATATTTGGAGGAAAGAAATGAGTGATACTGAATAATGACTAGCACTCAGTCTCTCTAACCACAAATTATGCACCTCTATTTGCAATTTATTCTAAATGTTCATTGTTGTTGGGGTTTCTCTTTGTGTGCTCTCTCTCTTGCCGTGCATATTCATGCCCACAGCTCCCCTGAACCCACATGCAGAAACACAAGTACCTGAGCTGGATTGTGGAGTGTGGGCTCCTGTAAAGGCACAGACACTTCTGTGGTTGCTGTGAGATTGGGTTTAGACTCAAAAACCAGTGGGTGGAGGGATACAAAGAGCAACTATTGCACCACCCCAGCACGACTTAGTCCGTATAGAAATGGGGCACAAGTGTCTGCTGTTGATATTGGAGCAAAGCAGGAACAGGGAGGAATGGTTTCTGTGCTGCCTCAGAGGGGAATACCTCCCTCCCTCTTCTTTCTTGGGGTGTGTCCTTGAGATACCATCTAGCTCTGTGAGGGAGAGCACATCATCTCATCTATAAATAACAAATATTCCTGTAGCATAAACGCAGATGCCTATCTGAATGAGATCTCTCTTAGGACAAGTTTATTATGAGGCAGTGTAGGGGAGGAACCTCTGGATGGAAACACTGGAAAACACTTCTCTTCCCACCAGAGGAAAGTCCTTGCTCAAGATGCTCTGGATGCCAGGTTAGGGTAATAATAGCAAAAGGTTGTGGGGGTTTATCCCACTCAACACAAGCTAAATGTGTTTCCTCAGTGTTTGAGGAATACCCTGAAATCAGTGCTCTCAGTGTCCCCAGAGAAGCAGCAAAAAAATGGAGACAAACCCTCCCTGGATTTTGTGCCCCCGCATTTTTGTCACTGATGACAGTGAAATGGGAAAATGGTATCAAAAAGTTGGAGTTTCTTGCTGGGGGTCCAGAGACAGGCATTGAGGCCACAGAACTAGGTTTTAGTTTGCTTTGCTAGAGAAGAGCACAGTTTCTAACCCCATAGGTTTTTCTTTCTGTGGAAATAAATGTGCTTTAAGAAGTCAGCCCCTTGGACACCCCTGGGTTGGATTGTGCTGAATGGATGGCCCTGATTAGCTTCACATCCAGGTGTCTGCATTCATGATTTCTTCATCTGTGGAGCAACTGCTCCAGACAAGATCCAAGCTGGGTGAGAGGAACAGCACCAGGCAAAATCCTGTCTCCCCTGAAATCAAGGGCAGCATTCCTCAGATAACAGCTCCCACTAGTCCAGCCTCCCACCTGCCCTGTTCCCCCAGGAGTAACGTTGTGAACTGTGAAATAAATCAGTTCTGCTTAATGGTGTTCTCTGGTCAACCACAGATCTAATACCTACAGAGCCAGAAGCTCTGAATACAGTGGTTTATCAGTCATGAAGAGGGAAATGCAGCTCTTTCTTCCCAGACAGTGTAAAAGACCATTTTTTCAATGTTAATTCCTATGTCAAGGTTTTGCACAGGTATTAATTAACTTTAATACACACTTCATACACAGTTACTAATCTACTCCCTGTTCTTTCTAAGCAAGAAAAATAATACTTTCCAGATCTAGCCTCTCAGAAGATTGCAGGCCCAACATAATATTATGAAATGGAGAGGAGTGTCTCTATTTTTTACCCAGAAATAATGTATAATGTACAAAGTCCAAAGCCAAGTTAGCTGATGGCATGGAAATGGTAGCAATACATTGCATTAATGATCACCACCAGCTCCAGTCAGGCAATTCCAGCATGGAAAGACTCCAGGCAGCTCTGGAGTCCAGTGAGGAGTTTGTCAGCTTGGGAAATACAAGCATGAGAGTTTATGGGACTGAGATGACCTTTCATATGAGCAGGGAGTGGTTAAGAGATGAGTGTGCAGGCTCTGGGCTGACTTTATCTTCCATCTGACTTTCCTGCTAAGGAACATCAACCTGCTGTGCAAAACTTAAGCTCTGCCCTGATGCTGCTGTGGCTCAAGCTGAAAAGCCAAGGTTTCAGCTGATTTAGGACTGTCATAGGTGGATGAGAAGCATGTAAGGTGCTATTTAGGGTCAAACACACCATGGAAATTGAGCCCATACATCTGGAGGCCTGCAGTTCACAGGCACTAGAGCTGAGCACACAGAAGGTGTGGATGGGGAAACAAATCCCAGAATTAGTGCCTTGAAAAAGACCCAGGGCAGAGAGGTGACTTAAGCGCAGCCACAGAAAGATGGACAGGAGTGGTGAGTGCAGCTTCCTTGTATGCTAAACTGAGAAAGTCTCCCCATGAGAATTTTCAAAATGTACTGAAAGTTTTCTGTTCTTAAGCAAAGGAAAAAATACTGCCAACCAAATCAAGAGCTTTGTTTTTTAACCCTTATGTTAAATACATTAAAAAATGAACTTCTCAGTATTTATTTTCACTGGGAAAATGGGTAAATTAGGTATGGCTGTGGTGGTGAGGGAAAAACCAGGAGCACTAACCCAGCTTCTTCCCCTGTCAGTCTGGTTCAGTGAGAGCAACATGGGGCTTTGCATTTCTGAAAGTGAAGCCACTTATTTGGGAGAGTTGAATAAACAAGTTTACCTGCATCTGTACCTGGAGTTCCTCCCTCTAAGGCCCATGCACATCCTCACCCTGCTTTTCATAGCCTCAACAGATAAAATGAACTGTAATTACACCTCAAAGATGCTTCTTTCCTCTTGTGGATGCTCTGTTGGGCAGAAAGCACAACAGCCTGACTCCTTACCATGTTACTGCAGTGTTACACTTTGATATAATCCATTGGACCAGTGGTCTCAGGAGTTGGAGTAGTGGAACAAAATTATTTCATCACTGGTTATGAAAATCTTTTGAACTCCCTAATGCTGCTCTCAACTGAGTTATTGCCTCCAGTCTAGTTGTTTCCATTTTCTGAAGACATCCAAAAATCCTCTGCAATTTTTTCTTGGCTTTCAGGCATATTTCATAGAATGGTTTGGGTTGGAAGAGACTGTAAAGATCACCTAGTTCCAATCCCCTCTCAATTTCATTTGTTGAAATTGAGAACGTGTCAAAATCCTCTCCCGAGGTGGGAACCCTGAAGTATTCATTTCCTGAAAAGTTCAGCTTTACTAATCACAATCGGACACTCCCAATGTAACAGGTCCTCCTGGGCTTGTAACAGCCTTCTCAGAAATCTCACTTCCCATCTCCTATGATAATATTATCTTGATGGTGGCTTTGAGTAATTTTTGTGGATATTTACGTGGTATCTCCTGACTTTCCTTCTGCATTTAAGGGCCTTGACAAAGTCCAGTGAGAGATTTTCCACTGTCTTCAAAAAGAGTAAGATAAGGCACTTGAAAAGATCATTCATTTAGAGAAAATGAGTTCCCTTTGCAAGTAGTTGCATGCTGCTGGGCTTGAATCTTTGCTAAAGGGATTGCAGGCTCTATAGTGCATGTGTGAGTCATGCTGGTGAATCAGAGTTTTCCCTGGTTTTCAAACTGTGGTTTTCTTTGTAATAAAGCATACATTGTACTTTCACAGCCAAAGCTCCACCACTGCATCCCTTCCACAGATGTACATGCTAAATGGGAGAAGCTATCCATGGGCTTAAGTATCTCACACAAATAAAAGGGGAAATACCAGAATTACACACTTTTTTTTGGTTTGTTTGTTTCCAAATTGGATCTTTTTTAAGGTACAACATCAGTTTCTTGCAGTAGTTTAAAAATACAGAACAGTTAAAATGCTAGGTATTTTGGGCAGGAGTCAGGCATTTCTGTCAGCTAAGTTACCTTCTGTAAATCTAACTTCTCTGGGGAAAAAAATGCACCCATTTTTTCAGGGAGTAACTCACTGCTACTCTGTGATGAATGTTGAGTTCAACGAAAAACATATGATATACTGCATGGTGCTAATTATCTGATATTTTGCTGTTCTGTCCTCATCCCTCTCTCTACAATATTAATCCTCTAGGCATTTCTGTTGTGGAAATGGTCTTGAAACCATAAAAACAAATGCTATTGAGGATGTTGGGCTCAGATGCCTGGTTAGTGTAAATCAGCCCTGACTGGAGTGTATTTATATTGCTATCTATCTCCTGGAAATCCAGACTATTACCATCTTTGGCCTTTCACAAGATGACCTGAGACCTGATGACTTGACCATTTCCCAGAGGAAATGTGAAGTCCCTCACCATGGACCCTCCAGATACTCATGCACTGATGGGAGCTGAGCCAGCTGTACCTCCAGGTCCTTTCACTGATGGACATTGTGATACATCAAGTTGTTAGCAACACAGAATTAGATCACACCAGATAAAAAAAATTTTAAAAAGACCCAATTGCCTTAATCATTAGCAAGAAAAAGGAGAACAGAAATAGAGGAGAGAAAGATCTGAAAAGATTTTTGAACAACAGTTTTTAGGGTGTTTGATTTACTATTCAAGTGTGCACAGCTGCTGCTCGGGGGGGAAACGGCACCATGCCAAGGAGAGACAAGGGAAGAACAGTAATGAGAGAGGAGAAGACTGTTTGCAGACTGGACTATTAAATGAGCTTGGAAAAAGTCCCCTCATTCTCCCCTCCATAAAAAAGTTGTCTGCTTCAGTGCCCCAGTAGCTCACACATATGCCACTTAAGCCATGAACTGATGGCGGGACCAGAATCCACCTTTCATCCCTCCAGTCTGGTTTTCCTCAGAGGCAGCATTGGCTGCAATAAAAGCTCCCTTATTGGTAGCATCTCCCTTGTGCTCTCCCTCTCCATGTTCAAACAATCAGCTTGAGTGGGAGATGTATAATTATTCATTTTGGTGAAACAGCAGCAGTCAACACGGCTTGTCCACAGCAATTCCAGCTCTCGGTGTGGCAGCAGCACCATCACACAGGAAGTCACAAAGCTCCAGCACTCGACATCTGATGGGAGCAGTCCAGGAATGGATCAGAAACCCTTGCCAAAACGGATCAAAGCAGCCACTTCCTTACTTTTCAGCAAGGTGAAGGATGTCTCCCTTTGGACCCGGAGATTTGTCATCATTCTAGCACTGCTGTACTTGTACAGACACTGACTGGCTCAGTCCTGGTAGCACTGATTGATTGCTCGGGTGACACTCCTACAACGTGGCCGTTCATCCTGCTGCTCTGCCACAGGCACCTGACATTTCTCTCTGCTTCCTTTGATGCTATTTTTGTTGTTCCACCTCCTTGGCTTTGCTCATGCTTTGCACTGCTGGAAGGTTTCAACACCACTTTGCTCTTTCTGTAAGGTACAAGGGCACAGGCAGCGGGGGCAGGTGCCTTTCTGTCAGTGAAATGGGTTCCACCCAGATTTTCATGTGCTGCACACTGACCAGTGCTCAGCAAGTGTTTGTGTTACTGGTTTGGATTGCTCTGTTTGTGAGAATCTCGCTTTTGGTGATTAATGCCTGTGCATTGTACAAGAGCGGCTTCAAATTTCTCTTTGAAACACGGCTCTAGAAATGCTGCCAGATGATATTTCTTCCCAGGCAAACAGCTTCTTTTCTATGGAAAATGAGAATGCTTTGTTGGTTGCAAAAGACCCTAATATGGTACAAATTATCATCTTATTTACAAACACAGCCTCTTTGTTCCAGTAAGAGGTAAAAATATACTGTTCAAACACTGGGCTGTTCAAACTTACCATAAACTAAGCAGGCACTGCCCTCCCAAGTGACCAGTTCAAATGATTCACCAAACCAGCTATTGAATTCCACAGCGAGGGCTCTGGACACAACATCTGCTTCTGCCTAGGCTCTGCTGGTCACAGCCTTCTGATCTTCCAGCACTCACTTGGGAACAGGCTGTGGACGAGCTGGAGCTACTTCAGTCTGACTTAACAAGATACGGGGTTTTTTTTCCCCTGTGGTATGGTCACAATTTCTTTTACCTTTTAGAAAAGAAAATGTTTTAAGGAGACATTTATTTAATTCCTAGTCCTACTGGATTTTTGAGATTCAATTTATCGTGCTCAGTGGTCATGCCAAACACACTGTATCCAAGTGCAGGGAGAATTATTTGAATGCAGATTGACATGAAGGAAAAATTTTCAGAGGAGCTTATGTGACTAAGGTGTACAAATCCCATTGACTTTGAAGTTTCTACCTAATATCTTTCTAATGATCTTAAGAGTCCAGTTGTCTGGTTTACTAATTATGAAACCAATTTTCAAAAGCGTCTGTCAGACTTCTTCAAATGGGACTTAAATTCTTAATTCGCTAAAGAACTTCAGCTTGTGTGTTAGTGGGAGCCGCGGTTTTAATTGAACTTAAAAATACATCAATGTGATTAACAGACAGGTAAACTGAGAAACTGTGTGTTAGGTCCTTGATTTCATCCAGCTGCTTGCTCAGGTGGTGGTGGTGTGTGTCTAGGTGGTGTCTGTGGGCACACAGCCCAAAACAAGTCACCTATGGTACATCTTCCTTCCATCCAAACCACTCTGCTGCAGCCTGTCATCCTTCTCACACTTTGTATATTTGTTTAAGTTGCTGCATGCTATTTAATCTGAATTCCTTGTCTATGAAAATATTACTATGATATAATTTTGCTTTTATTTGCCATCATTTTCATGCAGAATATTTTTTTATTTAATTTGACTTCATTCTCTGTCTTGCTCTTCTTGAGCGACTCCCTTTTCTTTAAAGTTGTACAAATTAAAATCCCACTTTGTCACTTGCTGAGTGTAGCACAATCAGTGGTTAAATATGTCCTTGGAACAAGTCTCTTGAGACTTTTACCCACTAATATTGTTCCTGCAGAGATCCCCCAAATTTCTTGAGATACTGATGCCAGTGTTTGAGTAGAGGCAGTTTTTGGCTGACTCTTTCATCCATGGCAAAACACTCCTAAAGCCCCAAACTGCTTCTCACTGTGGCTGTTCTGGGGCAGTTTGAGTACAGATGTTTTAGAGCAGGGTAGCTTTTTTTTTTTTTTTTTTTTTTGGCTTGCTTAAAAACATTCTGTGTAGATGCATCTGCATTGCAATCAATGTGTGGTCGTTTGGCTGGTTATCCTTTCCAATAGAGCAATTGAGCTGGGCTCACTGATCTACTGATTTCAAATAGCCAACGTGACATTGAAGGGCGAGTCTCTTTGTGAGGTCGTCATTCTATATCTGGGATTTAGAAAAGAAACAGTCTTCTTTATAAAAATTGTGGGTTTGGACTTGATTTTCTTTCCCTTTCCAGTGTGATACATTTTTTTTTTTTTGCAATTTATATAAATAGTACAGCAGACTGAATGCAAATTTTGATCCATGTTTTGTGTTTCAATCAGAAGCACAGGCTGCTGTTCATTATTTTATGTACATAATCCTGGACACACACACACACACACCCTTTCCCAACATAAACTCCTGATATTTACACATGGGATTTCCTAGGGTCACAATTGTTTTCCTCAAAAGTTACTCATCTTCCTTTTTTATATGCTTACAAGTAATTACAGACAGAATTATCCTCTTTGAAAATTCCCTGAATTCTTGGAAATGAACTGGTAACCAGTATAGTGTTCTCCTTTTCTGTAGCATTGATATCAAATTCATCAGAACAATCCAAACACTGATTATGACAAAGTATTAGTTGATTTTGGTTGAGTCATCCTTTGTTTTTATCCCTTTCCTATCCGGTATCTCAATCTCATAATTGCTTTTAAATGTCACACATGGTACCAGAACTGAAACACTGTTTGAAATAAAACATGACCAATTATTTGCTTATTTACTACTAAATGAACATTGTCAAATTAAAACATCTTATTTTCCACATGTAGTAAAGCTGAAGGGAAAGCAAACTAAGGGGAATGGTCCAAATTCCTTTTCTGCAGGAATTTCTGAAAAGAAATAATTCAAATTATGTGAAATATGCATTTTTTCCAACAAAAGGCACAAAGACATTCTACGATGTAGGGAGTGTTATTACTATGCAGCAATAGAGCTGAGCATGTCCTTTCATCTGTGATTTCTAACTGGTTTCCCAACTCTTTGTTTTGGAACTGGGTTACCACCTTGGTCTTCACATTCAAAGCTTTTCTGCAAAGATTTGGGTTCTCCAGACTGTGGAGCAGCCCCACAGTGGCCTGTGGGGGAAATATTGTGGAAAATATTTGGACTAAATAAATAGACTAAATAGTTTATTTGTCCACCACAAAGCAGAAAAGAATAGTTGAAATCTAGATATCTCCTTGCAAGATTTTGGATATAGCTGAAGCTTGAAAAATAAGGAAAAAACCATCAGTCTTGCAAGTTATCAAAATTTTTAATCACAGCCATGCAGATCCATGCTGGGAGCTGTGAGATGCCACAACCAGAGTGATCTGCTCTGGATCCAGATGAACTTCCCAAACAAACCCACTCCCAAAGGAGCACCTTGCAAACACCAAATTGTGAAAACTTTTTGTGACTACCCAGACTGAGTGAGCCAGTCAGCTGAGCTCTCCTTGGAGCAGCTGTGAAGCCATAAAACATTCCTCAGTGGTTTCCAGGGGCAGGCAGAATTGCAGTGGGACTTCTTGGAGTGCTTCAATGCATCTGGGCTCACCAATAGCCCTTGTATAGGGAGCATGAGGCTATAAAAGGGAGTTTAAGAGTGTAGAAGTGAACTCTACATTAAACCAGATAGCAGCCACAGATGCCTGCTCCATTGCACGACCTTCCCTGTATAACAGGTATCATTCTCTGTGTAGGAAAACCCTTCCCATAAATGCTGTTAATCTCATTCTAACCATACTTTTGTAAATACAATGACATGGTCAATGGTCTCTCTGAGACTGCATTTCCCAATAATGAGGGAAATGGTATTTACAGGAAGGACTTAAATATTTCTTTTGTACCAGAGCATGCATTTTTGCATGTAGTGTATGAACCCCCTAACACAACTATGACTAATGTACCCATCTAATTAAATTTTTACAGCATTCCAGCGTGTCAATGTCAAATATTTGCATTCAGTTACCCTCCTCATAACGCTGTCAAATAAACTTCTGCTTTTTATATTTAGTGTCTGCCTCCCTCCTTCCTCACCATGTGAAATCAAGGCATCATCATCATCTTCAGGAGGACAGGAAAACTGCCTCCTGCTTCCTCTTGTCCCAGCAGTGACCCCACAGCTTTTAACTTGCCATTTCAGATATGCTATTCTGCAGGAGGATCCCATGCACTGTTATTCAATGCAAAGATTAGAATTTGGAGTTATAAGATTACATGCATTTGCAAACAAAAGGAAACAAAACATACATAAAACTTTATTTGTTTCATTTGCAGGTTTCCCTGCAGAAAAGTGAGGCTTTCCCACTAACCAGATAGCTGCTTGGAAACAATTTGGTCACAGATAAAACAGGAAAACAACAAGCTTAAGGCTGGTAACTGTTAGGACATCAAAGCCAGGTGAAAAGGTCTGTAAGGCACCTCTAGGTTATATCCCTCTAAATAACAAAAAGGTTTATGGGGATAAAGTGGGATTACTCCCCCAAATCAGATATCACCAGAAAAATACAGACATTGTTTAGTTCAGTCTGTTTAATCTTTCCTTACAACACAGGCAGTTCATCATGCAATCTCCCTGAATCCCTAGGTAAGCACTAAGTTGTTGCCTTTAATTAGTCTGCAAGTTATAGTTTAAATGCAGTGGCCTGACATCTCAATTAGGTATGCAAGATAAGGTCCCAATAAATGATTTCTCAAGTCTAATATTCTGCAGTGGGGCCTTCTGGGGTGCCAACACAATGGGTGCTCTCCTGGCCATGCAGCAGATGCAAACAGGGCCATTCACAGGGCTCTGTTGTAAAGGAGCACTGCATAGTGCTTTAATCCCTCTGTTTAAATGCTTTTTATTTGAACAGGTTCTAGAAAAGAACCCTTCATTAATATCATGAGGAGCAGACTGGGGCCAAGCCTGTTAGCTGCCTCATAGCTGCAGATATGGTTGGACCTACATGACAATAAAACATTGTTTGGGGGAGATTATCAGTCAACTGCAAATGAGCATTTCGATTTCAAAAGTTTCTTCAGCGTCAGATTTTCAGCAATGAGTAAACCAAGAGGAAAACCGCGACTTCTAGTGATGTCCATTCCCTCCTCCTCATGGAGAAAATCAGAGACCAGGTTTTGGTACAGACTTGAGCTCTATGCCTCAAGGTTTGTGTTTTGCTTTTAGAGAATTTGGGACACTCGTTTTTCTCAAAAATTGTTGAGCCTTTCACACTTAAAAGAAAACCACCAAGCAGTGACAAAAACATCTGTAAGTATGATGGGGCTTCTCATAGGAGAAACTGGGAAAAATTTGATCCAAGAAATTATTGCAAACAAGTCAAGCTTGTTCTGAGAGACTGAAGTATTTTTTCCTTGGAACTACAAAATAAAGTTTAGGTTATGTGAAAAGAGATTAAGATGCAGTAAAACAGTTTCTATATTCAGGGTGCTGAACAATCTTGACTTTGGTGCCTAGGTTTCCAGGTGAAATGTCTGCAAAATGCTCACAGCCCAAGAATGGGAGTCACAGAGATGAGGACGGACAGCAGGGGACTGCCTAAGTGGTCTTACAGGGAAAGACAGGTGAAGGTCTGGATTTTTAAAGTATTTAGGGGCTTTCCCCAGGACCAAGCAGAGACCTTTCTTTCTTCAAAATATCCTGGCTGTGTATCTTCCATAGACACCTGAAACCTGAATCTTTCCCCTAAAAGTGGAGAAAGGAAAGCTCTTCCCTGCTCTGTAATGCAGCAATAGGGAAGGTGGAACCAGCCTGGGATGGTGAGAGCACCACTGTCCTCCTGACCTGCTCCTCAAGGCATTCAAACCCACAGCTCTTACCTTACTCTGATGAGATTCCTCCCTACACCGTGCTAGGACTCGAGTCACTTACTGCCCTCCCCGTGGAGAGTGCTGCCCTTCACCAGAGCACTGCAGCCTGCAGAGAGGAGCAAACCTGTGCCAGGACCCCAGCAGGTTTTAGTTTGCTCCAAGATGAGGAGGGGGAAGCACAGAGACTCTAAACCAGTGCATGAAAACCCCAAATGCTATCTAAATTTCTCATTTGGTGATTGAGCGGTTGAGAGAGAGAACCCGCATTGCCGTGTCAGTGGGTAAGCAGTGAGCTGGTTCAAACAAACAAGTGCTTTTCAGCAGGGGCTTACTCATAAAAAATTTCATATCTCATTAACCAGTTGATTCTGCAAACCTCCCCCACCCGTTAATTTTTTTCCCCCATCTCTTTCCCTTGGCATGCTTCCTATTTCTCACAGAAGCAGCTGCACACAGTTGAATAGTAAATCAAACACCCTAAAAACTGTTGTTTTAGTACAATGTCTAAGATTTCCCAATTCTCTTTTCGCCCCTTATTTTTCTTGATAACCATTCTGGCTCATCTTTGTCTGGTAGTAAAATAACTAAATCTGGTAGCAAAAGCCTGACCTGTGTTTTTATTTTTTGTAGAAATTATTGGGTAGGTTAGTAAGTGAAAAGCAAGTAATCCACAAGCAGTTTAGATAAGAGGATATTACAGGCTTGTGTTGTTAAGTGGTATTAAATACATTTTTTAAATTACATTTCAGTAGCAAATGACTTTTCTCATCAGACTCTCTTGTGGCAGAGCTATTTCTTTCTTCATCGTGGTTATAAGTCTTTGGAGAAATCAGTGTATGCATCCCCCACAGCCTTCATTTCATCCTCTCCCTGGGCCGTGCCATCTGGCAGTGTCATCTTTCTCTAAGTCTTCAGGTGCCTCTGTTGGCTTGAAAATCCTCCTGAATGCAGGCTGAGTTCACCATGTCTGAAGAGACATCCTCTCCAGGACAAAAGCACCTTCAGGAGTTCCTGGAGGTGTTTGGAAGATTCCCAGCCCATGGTGCAGCATCAGAGGTGGTTTCCTGACTCGAGGAAGGGTGAATGAATCCCCCTGGCAAGGCTGCAGCTCGTTGAAGCAGATTGTTCAGAGTAATCAAGTGCTCAATCTGCTGAAGGAGTTATTGAACTTTTGTTATCTCTGTACGACTTGGCTTGTCTAGTGTGGGATGTGCAACTTCTGGGTCGGTGTTCACATCCCTGATTACACATAATACTGGAGGTTTTCTCTGTTTTGGTTTTAATCTGGGCTGTGGAGGGGAGCCAGCCAATGGTAAATCCATCTCAGTGACATGCTGTCTGTTATGAGTTAGGAGGGGAGCTGTTTTGATTATTCCTGCGATGTGCAAACCACGGATGACACTCGACTCACTGCCAGGGACACCACCAGAGCACTAGTGGGGGAAATGCCCTTCCCTAAAAAGCAGCCTGTGTTCTTTTCTGCTGTGAGAGGGGACTGTGAACACTGGTGAAGGCAGAGGCAGGGGTGTACACCCAGCAATCACGTCTTGTGCAAGCAACTTTTTCTAATAAGCCTCCAAGAGCAGATTCCCTAAAGGAGTCTCCGTGCTGCTATCAGTGAAAGCAAAGTCAAGACCACATCCTTGGCTTCAATCACTCTGAAAAAAAAAAAGACAGATGACAAGACTGAGAGAGGGAACACCAGCCTTAGAATGGGCCCTCACAGATTCTGTTGGCATCCCTCAGAGCTGAACACGGCCATGGCCATGGGGAGAGCAGAACTCCTGCCATTCATTGTTTGTTTGCCCCTGTAAGACAGCTCTGGTGAGGTTAAAAAGAGGTTCCCAGTACTCACTGGAAGCAAAAATCCTCTGCATGATTACTTGGAGTCCTCATTGTATTTCTGTATCCCCTGGCTGAAGCTGGGAACCCTTAAGGGGAGCTGGAGCGGCTCTGGGAACTGAAAGAAGATGTGGAAATGTATCAGAAACCTCCTGGCTGCCTAATTCTCTCTTTTCACAAAAAAGAATCTGGGGAAATCGCTCCTACTATCTCTCTTTGTGCTCCTGCTCCCTTCTTGTGGGACATTGTGTTTCTTGTGGCTTTTGGTCTTTTGAAGTTAAGTTTGTTATACAGTCTTGGTGAGTGCCTTGTGGCTTGTGGTGCTGTGTAGGCGAAGAAAAAGGACAGAGCTGTGCCGAGGGCAGTTTGGTCTCTGTTGGTAGAACCTGCTGCTAAAATCAAAGCCTGTTTCCTAAGCTGTCTTTAAAAACCACTCCAGCAAGCTCTGCTCCCTGCTCCTTGATGCCCCTGTCTCCTGAAAGCCACACCACCCGTGCTTGTTTTGGCAGACTCTTGCTCTCCTCCACCTTTCCCCGCTGAAGCCGTAGCTCCAGAGCCTCCTCCCGTGCTCCCGTGCATTGCACTGGTTCCTGCTGGCCTGGCAGCATGGCCAGCAGTAAAAACGGGGTTGGGAGAGGTCTGCAGACCTTCTTGGGCTGAATGTCTGTTCAGTGGGACTGGGCTGACCGACCAGCCCTGAGGTACATGTGTTAACAGCGTCCAGCACTGGAGCCAGCATTAATGATTTGTGGACAGACCATAGTACTCCAGCTAACCAGATTAATGCCTCACCTGGTACACAGACCCCGTGTAGCTGTCAAGTTGCACACTGTCCCCAAAAGACTGTGACAACCACTCTGGAGCCATTACCACCTAACTAGCAGATAAATATTTGGGCACGCAGGCTCATTTGGAAATGTGGATTATTTCCTGAGTGGCTGCAATGGCTCCTCTAGGTAAACACTAGCTCAGGGCAGTCTCTACAGCTGAGTTTTGACCTGGTGGACCTTGGCTGGCAGGCAGGAGTGTGTGCCTGGGCAGCAAGCCCCAGGCTGGGGGCAACGTCTGGTTTCATCACACAATGTGTCTTCCCCTTCCCATCCCACTCCTCTTTTCCTTTACATTTCTCTTCAGAGGGCACCATGGTAGTCTTCCAAGCAAGGAACTAACAATATAAGTGTTTTTAAAATGTGTTTGAGTTTAAAATTAGAGTTTTTCAAATGAAGCCTTAAGAAATTCCATACTGGGTCTCCTTTTCTGCAGATGTTAAATTTTGTTTTGCGTTTAAGGGCTGTGTTTTAGTGGACAACCAACTCCTTCTTCTTCCTTCACAGGATACCTCCATGTTGGCCCTCAAAAGGCTCTTTCTCTGTGCCTGCTCTGTCCAACTCTTTTTTTCACTCAAGTGCCTCCAAAGCACATTTCCAAGGCAGAGGAAAAATTAGGGAAATCAAGTAAGCATTATGCTCCCATTAGAAAGATGGACTTGGTATTGAAGTTAAGGAACCAGACAAGCTCAGAGGAATCTGATCAAGATTTGGGGTTCTGCCTCCCATAGTGCTCAGCTCCCTCAGTTATGACTTTGGTGATTTGTTCCCCAATCCCAGCAGATGGTCTGGTGACTACACTGACATCAGCTGGCTTCAGTCCTCGCTGCTGGAAGGTGTTCCTGTTGTAGGATTCTCCACCAAAACAGATTTCTTTCTGCTGAAATATGCCTTTAAGCTGAAATCAGAGTCCCTGCCAAATGGCTAAACACTGTCCTTGTTTCTGTCTGTCTCCGGGAGAGGAACGTTTATGCCAAAAGCAAAAAAGAAAAATGTAGCCCCGAAACATGAAGATGGTTTTGTTGGGACAGGTGATGTTCAGACATGCTAAATATTCTATATGGTCAGCACAAATGTATTTGAATCTCTGAAAATCAAGGCACTAAATTTGTGTCACTAAACATGGAGATTTAGGGCTTCACTTTGAGAAGAGGCTTGAGGGATACCCAAAAATTCATAAACCTATTTTAGGCAATGTTAAGTCCTCACTGCTCTTCTGTGGTTTTTAAAAATTTTTCCCATCTCCCCAAATTTGAAAACATTTTCTTCAAGTGCTGTCAAGCTAGAGCTACTCAGTAATGCTAAAATCCACTTGAAAGAATGTATTTAAAAATGAATACACTCAAAGATTATGCATGAATTCATATGCATGGATTCAAAGACATTGTCTCATAGACAACAGTGGCAGCATATTGAATCTCATATTGGGGAATCATTTCCCAGCATTTTACTGTATGTTTTAGCCCTATCTCTTTGCATCTTTATCAGAAGCCCATATATGTCATCATTCATCTCTCTCCTTGAAACAACAGAATTACAGATTTTGCTGAAAAGTGTTACTGTAAACTTTTTTTCCCTTTTTCCCCAAGTGATCCCTCTGGCTCTGGAAGCAGAAGGGACCTGTGTGGGGATTTGCCCTTTGAGGAAGGTGAAGGGTGCAGCTGGAATTCAAAACCATCTGGATTTGGGTTTTATCAGGTTCTCTGCGGGCCTATGAAGGCACGAGAAATCTGGTGGATTAATCTGCTGTGGAGGGGGACTCTTTGCCACAGATACCAGACACACAATTGTGCTCAGGATGTTTTTTGTTATGAGAACTTACTCTCTGCAGGGAAGGGGAAGCAGGGGGAGGGGGCTTTGAGCAGGGGCAAGCACCAGCTCCCATCAGAAAATTAAAGTCCTTGCAGATATCCTCTGCATCCCTGCACAGAAAGGGCTCTTGGGGAGATTTTTTAAAAATCAACAGCAAGAGTCTCTTCTCCCCAGCAGTATTTCTTGATGATGACAGAGCCCCTCTTTCCCTTCCCCCCTTGCTATCAGCTGGCTAATCTGCCTGCACATTCTGACACACAGCTGCGAGAGATGAAAACTGTACTGTTGATAGATGAAACTTTGGATAAGATTACATGGTTTTGAATATCTTGATGACATATTTGTCTGAAAAGTCTTTTAGAGGACAGCCTAATATAAATGCACGGAAATGTTTCTAATGACTAGCATTTGTCTACGTACTTGGTTTGGAAGATTAACATTCACGTGTTCTTCGACTGTCATTTGCATTTGTATGTGGAGGCAAACTTTTCAATAATCACTTCTTCACGCTGAGAAGAGTTAACAATTTATTCAAAATACACAAGGCCAAATTAGTCCCTTCTGTGAGGCTGGGAGCTTTGGTGGAGCTACACCAGTGGTGGGTTTGGCTTCGCTGCTCTCGGCAGCAGCCGCAGCTCCGTGCCCGGGAGACCTCGCCTGCGGTAATGACGAAAATCCCTCCCTCAGAAAGCACAGCAGAGGGGTGGAAAAAACCCACCAGCCAAGGTCAGGACAACTGCATCTTTCATCTGTTTGGCTGCACTGAACTCTGGGTTGTTTTCCATTTTGCACTGATAAATGAATGTAGTAAGACTTATTTTTTGTATTCATTCTTATTTTCACAATGCTCAGTGGTGGGGTTGGACCTCCAGGGTCCCATTTGTCATCTGGGGAGAGGGCAGAGGGCACCTGCTTTTGACACATATTTCACACAACCAGTCAGAGTGTAGCACCTGGGTGCTTTGAATTCCTGCTGTTGCCTGAAGTTTTCTGAACCCTAGGAGTTTTGTTGCCTCAATCACTTCAGACAATTGACCTTCAAGACTTTTGAAGAAAAGAAGCATCCATTTCTAAAATATGGAAGTACCTATGGAAGCCTGGTCCCATTCAGGTCACAGCAAGCAGGTATCTGTATCCCTCTACCTCAGTTTTGCTCTGATGCAACAAATGTTGATGGAGGGACTTCCTTGCTGAGGTCAGAAAGGACTTTGGTGGACCATGTGTTAACATGCACCTTTACATCGCCCACTAATTAAACAAAAAGTAATTACAGCTCATCTGTGCTGCAGTAATTTGAACCCTCTGCCTCCCTCCCTCTTGCATGCAGAATAAAATGAAGATACTCCTCAAATCTGGCCTCTATATGATACATTCCAGATGTCTGGGCTAAAAAAATGTAACTCAACACTGCAGAGCTGCACTCCTGAAATGGTGGGATGTCCTTTCCAGGAGCGTGCAGGAAGCAGGGCTGTGGGAAACCTCCCTGCTCACAGCACTGGACAGAGCTCGGCACAGCTGGGGGAAGAGGCAGCACGTGGGAAGGGGAGGTGCAGGGCTGGATATTTTATGAAACGTGGTTGGGGTGAGGAAAGACAAACTTTCGCAGAGACTGGTGGAGCTGTGCATCCCTGAGGGCTCTGGCCAGTTGCTCAAGCATAAGTGAACCTTTCAGTCTGCCTTTAGTGCTCTCAAATGGTGAGATGAGTGGGCACCACCACGCACCAGGAGCACTGTCTGTGCACTGATGTCCCTTGGTTCCAGGAGGAGACTCCTGCCTGGTGCTGCTGGCTGCTGGCCTGATCTGCCCACGGGCTGTGCAGACCCTCCAGGAGGATGCTGCACCCTCCAGTGACCGGGAAAAGGCAGGAAGGAAACCTCTGAAGGACAGTGCTGGATTGTTCAACCAGAGATTGTTCATCTCTCCTCTTCTTTAACTCTTTGTCACTTTCCAATCACCTGCTCTTACTGCGGTGAGACTTCCTCTAACAGGTCAGCTATTTTAAAAATTTATTTAAAAATCCCCTAACGCCTGAAAACATCCCAACTCCCTGGTTGCTCCTCTTGAATACTGCACATACTTCTTCCACGGCTCCTGGGAGAAGCGTGTCTGTGTCCAGCAGGGCTGTAGAGCCACAGACACCGTGTCATTTCCCCTCCCCTTCTCACAGCACCCTGTCTCTGCAAACTTGCACCGACACTCTTTGGCCTCTCGGAAAATGTTGGCATCTTGATGTCTCCTCCACAGACTCACACTGACGCAGTGTGAGGGACTATGTGATGACACCACAGCCCATGTCAGGGAGTGCTGAAATAGCCCTGTCACAAACTATACCATGAAATATCAAAACTGTTCCAAAATGTGGATTTATAATAAAAAAAAAAGGAAATAAATCCCAAGGGCCTTAAGCTTACCTTGAGGACTTTAGATACAAATATTGATGCTTAAGTAAAGCATTTTAACCTATGACAAACATAAATGCTAAAAATAAAATATAATTTTATAATAATTTTGTAATAATTTTAATAAAATATAATTTTGCTAAAAATCAGCAAAATTCACAGTACCTAGGAATGATATTCATGACTTGTGGGCACACCTCATGACATTTTTCCAATACAGGTGCTTTGAAAGTCTGACTGGACTGAATCTTGACAAAAATGTTTTGCTTTTTTCTTTATGTGAAGCACAATGACAAAATTTGAACTGCCACAATCTGGGATTTAATTTTCAGTTATGAATACCCTTTATTGCAAATACAGAATCAACTATTATTCCATTTGGAAATGGTGGCATAAATTACACCAGTGCACTTACTTAATTTCTTCTGAAAATGACTTTAATACACAGCATTAATTTCTGCTGAAAATCACTTTGAAGCTTGACAGGGCTCTGCCAGAGTTTATCAGTGAAGGCCTCACTATGTGTGGCAACAGTTGGTTTCTCTGTTTCTTTTGACAGTTATGAGAATCTGAAATAGGTCAGGTGAAGATGAGAGAGATTGCCCAGGTTTTACTCCTTTGCAACTCTTTTTAACCATCAAAGACTGCAACCAGTACAACATAAGACTGAAGAAAATAACAGCTTTAAAATAGGTGCAGCTGTTACAAAGAATTTTCCCTGTTAATATTTGGGATAGTCATTATATCTGGGATGAGATAACTTGGACAAATCAGCAAGTTAAGATAAATAGTTTTGATTTCTTTGTTTGTTTATGGAAAAAACACACATTTGCTTAAGAATGTTGGAGAGGTGATTTTGTCTCTTGATCCAAAAAGTGATTAATAGTAGGGCAGGCAGACATACAGTTGGAATTTGACCACACAGGACAGAGTTCATGAGACAAATTCAACCCTGCTTTCAATATTACATGGTCTAATGAGCCTCAGTATTTAGTTATTTTCTTAAATGTCTGCCTTGCAGACACCTCAGATCTGGAGTCGGAACATCCAGCTGTGCTCTTGCTGCTTCTCACAACACAGTGTAATTAGAACGTGCTGATAACTCGGTTGATGCATGAGAGATAAAAACCCATTCTACCTCATGCTGGTGGCAAAAAACGTGGTTTCATCAGGAAAGAGAGCAAATATGAATTAAAAACACTCTGAAGACGACAGTATCATTTTCACCAGCACACTCCTCTGACATCACCGACAGCAGCATGTGCTGAACTCTGCTGCTTTATCCCTGGCATGGCATTGATCTCAGCCGTGAGTCAGGACTCCACGGTACCAGACGCTGCAGAGAATGAAAAATAAAATATTCACAGCCCTGGAAACCCTCATGTTGAGAAACCATCTACCCAGTGGCTCCTGCAGCAGAGCAATTGGTGAAGAGCTCCTGCTGCTCCAGAGTCAAGCCTCTAATGGAGCTAATTTTTCTCCTGCATCCTGGGATAAACTTGTCACACAGCTTTGTTTTTATGAGTAGGGGACATGACATCTAGTCAAGTTTTCCATGCTAAGAATTTCAATGTTACATATTGTTAAAGATGACTGAAATAGGTTATGTACACATCAAAATGAGTGAACTTTTACCTTTCCTATTGCAAGTTATCCGTGACATCCTTGGAAATCATTGACTTCTCAGCTATTGACATTGTTGGGGGAAGGGGAAAAAGGTTCATCTTGCAAGAAATGCTGACTCAGAGATTTCTCAAGTAAATCTACTTTCTTAGCTGAAAAAGGAAGATTCATTCTTTGCTCATCTTGGTGAAATCTAATTGTGATATTTATATTCTGTATTAATTTGATTCAGTAAGGATTTCCAACATAGGCAAAGAAGCCAATCGTAATAATTTGTTCTGAAGCTTTTATTACTATTGTGTTTAGAATGCAGGTATTAAAACAGCAGTGGAGCAGCAGATGCTATCCCTTGCATATTGTTAAAGATGCTACCTATGCAATTCCTAAAAGCATGAGCCCTTCTAATGGGAGAAAGCAGCAAAACACCCATTGACTTCAGCTGGTTATAGATTTCATCAAGCAAATATGGGGCAGTGCTACTTGCTGGGGAACAAAGTCATTTGCAAGGAATAGTTTACAGTAGCTTTTACTTCTCCTTTGTACTTTCTACTTTACAAAATAGAGTTGAATTCCATATATAAAAGTGACTGCTTTGCATTAAAAATAAGTTTTCCTTTCAAGCTGAACAAGCCTGCTTAAAAAGAAGAGACATTTGTTACCAGTAGCTGTGATTTAGTGAATATTTTTTCTACTTTTTCAAGTACTCATTACAATTCCTACTTATTTTATAGCAATATCACACAATAAACATTTCTTTTCTGATTAAGGGATTGAAGGAGAACTGAATTATAAACAGTATTAATATAAGAGGGAATTTCTATCCTGTGCTCTGTAGGCCTGAGTTTATATGACCTTAAACAATCAGTCTGAAGAAGTGACATCAGCTGCTGTACACATTCCACATTACTGAGGAATTAAATTAAGCAGCTTTAATATCTGTGAAATGGCACAGGCCTGAAAGAGAATCGTTCCAATTTATGGACTTTGTATCTGATTTACTAGTGCATGTCTAGCAATTTCAGAGCCACCAATTGCTTTAAGACCACCTCCAAAGTGTTTTTATCACTTACAGTAAATGTGCTAACATAATGTTTTAATTAAACATTTAAAGTGCATCAAACAAATTTATTGATGCTGCCAGAAAAAAAAAAAAAAAAAGAAAAAAAAAGAAAAAATGGAAAGAAGAAGAAGAAATTCTGCTATTTGCAAAATAAACCAATCTCCACACCGTTTTGTGACCCTGGCAAGATTGGTCTTAAACATTTCAGCTAGCATCTATAAATTAACAAAAAGATTCCCCTCCCCTCCAGTTCCCTCATTTTCCATCCCCAACCTCCAAATCATATTTTGTGCATAAAAACATGGTAAGAGCTTTTTGAAAGCTATTCAGCTGTAATATCAAATGGTTGTGAACACTGCATTTATTTTTTCTCCTTGAACACAGGCCTGATATTGAAAAGATATAAAAGTCCCAGCAGCACTTTATATTGATGTTGGCATTAAAAATGCTTTTTCTGTTAGTGAGAGAGGAGTTCCCCCTTAAAAAAATAAAAGCCAATACCAGGCCTATCAAAACTTTATCATCCTGTTACCACTTTGGCACTGTATTAAAATATTCACAACTGAAGCTTGTTTTCATTAAAAATCCTTTTCCATCCTGCACAGGGGATCACAGTCCTGACACAGATCCAGAATTCCTATGACCCTTTAGCAAGGAGAAAAGCAAGTGTTGCATTGACATCACCTGAAAAGAACCCCATTGAGATGTGGCCCCAGTTTGCTCCCAGTTGGGCACGCACAGAGATGATGTGTGGTGGCAGGGGCAGCTTGGTTTCTCCTGCAGCTCTGCCCATCTCCTCCCAGGAAGATGAACCTCGGGCACTGTGGCACAGCAGCTCAGTGCAGAGAGCCCTTTTGCAGAGGGCTAAAATGTGATTTATGCTTTATGGCACCAAAACTACGGGCATGTTATGTGTGTAACACAGCACAGCTTAGGTTTTCCTAGCAAGGGGAAGAGTGTTTTGTCTTCCTGAGTAAGCATTCATTTTAGAGAAAGATAATCATGGCAGGTTTGCTTTCCTACGTATCTTCTCTTACATACATCTGTCGTTGTGTGTCAGAGAACAGCTAAATACAGTGGGATAATATGAATGGAAAGCATCTTTCCATACCAAAGAGACTCAAGGATTCTGGTGCCTGGAGATGGGATTCTAAGGAATTCTTGTTAAGGTCAGTACTGCTGCTAACAAGCTGATATACAAATGTAGAGTACATTTCATGTATATTATTATATTATATTATACTGAATTACATATCGTCTGCAATTCAATTTGCTCTATTTGTTCAAACATGGTAACTGTAAACATCATGTGGTTGGAAAGGAAATGAGCAAGGAACCCCATAACTATTAGAGCTGCCAGGAAACAAAAGGCAAGGCAGAATGCCATGGCAGAGCTGAGAGGTGGCTGTTCCTGGGAGACTAATCTTACCTTTGTCAAGGAGAAAAAAAAAAGAAAAAAAATTGAAAAAAAAAAAGACACGTGAGTTCATCATGTGGGATCAGGACCCTCATTTTTGGGCATCATTCAATCATGGGTTGCATGGAAGCTGTCGTGTCATCTGCCATGATGCAGGATAATCCTTTCAGTGTGGTGATTCAGTGATGCGCGAACCACCACTAACCCTTCATCCTTTGTGCTCTTTTGTCACGTCCTGAGTCACCCCAGCTTTGCTTCACTGCACCTCAGAAGACAAATCTGCTGCAGGCTCATGGTAGCTGTGGCTCATGCTTACCTTGTGGTCCACATCTATTTTTGTATCTGTTGTCTCCTGCTTTATATTTAGCCCTTTGGGCATTCTAGAATTTAGCATAATGGAGCCCAATCAATGATGTGAGCCACTGAGCAGTGACACAGTGTGACTATGAAGAAATAATAATTGTGGCTTTCAGCATCAAGGTGGAGACATTTTTCTAGAGAAAAGAAATAAAGACCTCAGGAGAAGGGTGCAGCATTTCTCTTCATATCACTTCATCGTGCATGATTTACCATTGTGTTCTAGGGGACTGATTTTCAAAAAGAATGAATTTTGCATTAAATTCTGAGTATGGTTGCTGCAGAAAATATGATATTTTCCTATTCAGATGATGAGCTGGATGCATAAGTGATCACATCAATGGGTAATATGCACATTCAGTCATGAGAAAAAATTTGCATGCCCTTTAAAGGCCTAAAAGTTGAACATCTGGCCTTTTCTGTGGCACCTCAATTTTTTATCAGTCTTCCCTTCTTTGAAAGGGTTATTCCTAAAACAGTCAGATCATCACAGGCTTGATACAACATTCACTGCACCCTGTTCACAAATGAGCCAGGCTCAGCTGTGGTGAGAATGGCTTTAATTGTTCTGCATCACAGAGGTGGTGTTTACCAAAAAGTCCTTGAGCTGCACATGACTGGACACTCGTGAGCGCTGTACTTGGGACAGTCTGTGTTCTGTCCTAATGAAAAGTCTCATTAAACCTCTGTAGCACGTGCTTTAGGTGGAGTTGACAGCCAAAGGGAATCAGATGACAACTTTTTCCTCCTCTCCAGCTCTTGTCTTTTCCAGAAATACATAGTTAATTGTCAGTATGGACTATGAGGAAAGAACACCTAAAGTGAGATAAAACTAAGTACAAGTGCTCATTTCCTCTCAGTTTTTTTCTGCTCTCCTAACTGATGTCCCATCCCAACCCTTTCTGCTGGGTTTTCTGGTGAGACCAATAGCTTCAACTTTCCAGGATACTGTATATTTTTTCATATCTTACTAATTTGGACACACAGTGATAAAAGCTGCTTCTAACCAGAAAGTCTGATGTACTAAGCACTTTTCTTGTATCTGTTTACTACTACCTGGCTGGTGATGCTGAAGAGCATTGATATGCTATGGGTGTTCCCTCCTCAGAGCAAGCCTCACGTATCTCATCTTCATTTTCATAATTTTGCCCTCGCCCCAACCACTCCAAGGCTCTAAAGAAGTTTGGATTTGGGCTGTGAAGCTATGAGTCATAGCAATATTTTCACACATCCCAGTATATTAGTTAGGGGACTTGTGAAACAGAGGAAGGACAGAGTGTTATTAGTTGAAATTCCCATGTGAAGGGCCAAATGTTGAAAAACTTCCTGTTTTTATCCAGCCTCTATGAGGCAAAATTCTTCTGTAGCGTCAACAAAGAGTTACCTGCTAAGTAATGAAAGAGAGTTTTCTACTACATTCTACTCATCAGACTTTCAGTCTGAGTGGCCACCTCGGGGCTCATGGCCTTCAGATGCCCTGCCTGGGGTTTGCAGGACGAATATCCAGGACATTTAACCCCGTTTTTATGCTTCAAATTGTGAAGATAAAAAAGCCCTGCTTCTACCCCTGGCAGCTGCCATCGCAGTCCAAAATATAGGAGGATGGTGCTCTCCAAACCTGGGTGTTGTTAAAGCAGGCGATAGAGAAGATAACGAGGGGGTTTACGCGTCATTCTCGCTTAGGCAGACCTCGCATGCTTGTACTTCTGACCCCAAGATCAAGTTCCAGATAGTGATGTATGCAAAGTTTAGTTATCTTTCAGAGAAGCCACCAGAAGCCTAAAACCGAACTTTTTTTTTTTTTTTTTTCCATGAGGAAATCCCGTAGCAGCTCTCCTCTGCAGCTTTGCAGCACCTGTGTTGAGAACGGGCATCAGAGGAATTCTTGCTGGTGTCTGGCCAGCAGGCAGAATGAAACTTCTATGAAAACAGAAAAATCAAAAAGAGGGGTCTGGGAAAGGAGGGACAGACACTCAGGAGCAGTCACCTCCACTGAGCTGACAACAGTTTGCCCAGCTGAGGCTTGGCGTGAAGTGTTTACTCATCTGCCTTAACCCTGGAAAACAAAAAGGAGGTTAAAAATTAATCTGTGCAGCTGGCAACTGCTGGAGTGGGTTGACATGGTGGTGCAAATTTTTTCTAATACCAGGAATGCTATGTAGCAGCAGAGTGAGCAGGCATCAGGGTTCACATGTGGTAGCTTGACCCGTGCAATACAAGGCACTACATGACCTTTGTGGAGTGAAGTGCCCCTTTTTGTACTGACCTGTTTAATTTTGGTGACACAAAGGTGTGGATATCCCAGTTCTTCTGAGATGGTGCCCACCCAGCTACAGCTGGCTTTTCATTCCCAGCTGTCCTTGCAGAATAATGTGGCACAATGGGTATCTTTCCTTTAAATTTGAAAGGCTAGGTTTACTAATGGCAGGCTCTTTGAGTCATCTGGAAAACTACAGAAACCTTATGGTATATCACCCATTTATTAGTGGCTCCTAGAGCTTGATTTTGGATCATATCTTGCAAAAGGACTTTGCCAGGTGCTGCTGGAATCATCTTTAGGCTGAACGTTGAATTTCAGGCAGATAAAAAAATGAATCCCTGTTAGAAGAGACTGCAGGGGATGGAATCTAAACCTGCTGGGGCTAAACTAACACCAGAAAGTGCTAGCCTGCCACTGCAAGAGGCCAGTCTCTAAGTAGTTTGGTAGTTACCTTAACAGCTATAAAAGGTGTAAATCTGTAGAGAGGACAGAAAGAATAAAGAGAGAAACTGCCCTGCCTGTCTCCTGCTCCACGGGGAATAACACAAGCTACACTCACAGTAACTGATCCTAGTAACTGCTCTAAATGGAGAGGAAAAAGCTGTGGCTGAAATGTCTGTACAAATTACAGGGAGACAAGCCTGCATCTCCAACTCTCTCTCTAATTCTTGTGCTCACCACTGCTAAAGAACTTTAAGTCCCTTTGTATGACATAGTAAATATGCAACTAAACAACTTCAGGCATAGGAAGACCTCTTCAGCAGCACCACGAGGTTATTACTGTCTCCCGGAACAATACATGCAGTGCTGTGTGATAGGTGTGTATTGCCTTAAAAAAACACATCAGACTTTACTTTTAGAAGAGGCAAGAGACCCCCTTCTTTGCGTTATGAATACAGGTAGTTGTAGAAATGTGCTCACACTCTGAGCAGATGGTTCCTGGGGCACAGGGAATAGTTTTTTGCTTTTCACAAGCCAAGCTGGTCTTCGCAGCAGAGGAGAATAAAGCTGAAACATTTCAGATATTTGCAGCATATCACGTGTGGCCATTAGGGCAGGATTAAACAAACATAATTAGAGAAAGTCCTTCTGAAAGATGGTTCTGCTGAAGGATTTGAGTGCACACCTATTCTGTGCCCTGCTTGAAGTCCTAAAGCTGCTCCACTGCTAGAAGCAAATGCCTTTTGAAGGCAGCTCAGAGCCACCGAGCAGTCGCTTAGCTTTATAGTTTGCTAGCTGCATGTCATCTTTGAAGGCTGGGAAATTGCAGAGGCAGTACCGTGATTCCCAGCCGAGTGAAGCAGACACTTGACACATTTCATCCCTTGCAATTAAGGGAGAAAAGCAGAATCAGGGGAAAATTGAAGCAGCATTTTAGCAATAGACCACTCCCTTATCAAGATGAAGTACAAGCACAGATATATGCAGGATGGATGCTAAGCACAGACAGTAATAAATGCATGTGAACTTTGCATTAGAAAGCCTCACACTTAGAAGACTTCTTTTATTGCTCTTAGTCATTTACACACATCCTTCTAAAGCAAGGAAGCTCAAACATAATCAAACCCTGTGTGCAAATTACCAAGTCAAATGCTGTTGTTCTGTTCTGTTGTCTTTTAATAACAGAGCGCAAACTTCCCAGTGCAAAAATACAATCTTGTGATAAAATGACTAATACATGACTAAAGCCAGTTTCCATTGTGCAGGCATAGCTCTGGGGATCATTTGTTTTTCATGGTAGATCCCTCAGACAGTGAATTCCTCTGGTGGTTGGGATTATATTAATGACCAAGACTGTTAGTCACCTCAAGGGAGCTGAAATAGGATGCCACTCTGGTTGCCATTATTAATTCCAACTGCAGGTGTGAAAATTAATTTCATGGGTATTTTTATCATTTCCTTTTAGTTAAGGATTAGAGTTTCTGAATGACCCAGACTCCGGATGGAGACAAATCTGAACCAGGTCTGCCCAGCACTCCTGTAACAGTGAACCAATTCTGACGGTGTAGGAGGGGAAAAAAGTGGGGTATAAGGCTTTCCATCCCTCTGTTGAAGACAATTAATGGCACCAAAAGATATCAGATGTCGTAATGACATACACTTCTTTGCACCCAGACTCTGTAAAGCAATCCAGTAAATTGCAGGTTGTTTTCATTTCTGTGAAAGAATAATGCATTTGCCAATCGTGGGAGGAAAAAAAAAAAAGAAGTTAAATATATCAAACCAAATCAAATGTAGCTGATTAGAAAGCTACAGTTTCCATTTGCTGGCACGGGCGCTGTTTTCACATAGATTTTCTGACAGATGCTGCTGTATCTCCATAGTCGAGACAACTCCAGCAGCCAAGCTCCTGCCTGGCGTCCCTAACCAGAGGTGGAGTTGGGCTATTGAATTTGGGGAATGGGAGGGGAATGGCTGGGAGGCGAGCTGGCTCACCTTGCCTGGAGGGGGCAGGAGTTGGAGTCAGCTGGATCCGTTAAGGAGCGACAGACTGGGAAGGAGGAAATCCCCCCCGGCTTCTCCCCCTCCCCATGATTAAGCCTCAACTCCTGCCAGTTCAGCTGGCAAAGGTGTTGGCTCCAAAGCTGTCCTGTATTCACCGACACCTCCTCCTGCCAGAGCCCCGTGAGTAATGCTCGGAAGATAAGCAGGTTAGGCCAGATTCAGTCAGATAATTAAGGCTTGGAGGTAATGTAAGATCCTTAGGTGCTCTTACATACATACTGCTCATCCGGGGTTTGGATTTATAACTCGCTGTGCCCATAACCACCTTCCATCCGACAGCTTTCCTCATGTCTGGGGCATCTTTGCCGCGTGGGCAAGCGTTGTGTCTGCCCCAGAGATGGACAGACAGACAGACAGAAGCCGCGCTCGGGGGTGCAGGGCTCGGAGCTCCCTCCCCGTCTGCGTCGCAGCCATCAGCCCTTCATCTCTCTCGAAGTGCCTCCTCTTATTGCTGCCATGTGAGGTTTTCCTGGGCTGCTCCGCGTCCGCCCGCCCCTCCCGGAGCCGTTTCCAGCCGCGCCATCCCGGCGCACAGCGGGGAGAAGCTGCCGCTTGGAATTGGCTTGGCTCTCCCCCTCCGTCCCTCCCTGCGCCGGGTCACCCTCCCCGCTCGGGGCTGCCAGAGCCGCGGGGCTCGACGCCAGCCCTCCTCTGTTATAATGAACCTTTTTAGGTCATGGAAGCCAAGAACCTTGTGTTGCTAAAGACCCCATCAGTTACTTTAAGCAGTTATCGTATTTTACTGTTTACAGGGAGTAAGTCCAGAGCATGGCGCTCAGCCCATCGCATGCAGCACAGTTTATCACCAAAAATTAATGAGTCTGTGCCATCTCGCACTTCAGGGCATTAAATCACGGATTTGTTTAAAATTTACTGAAGTTCACAACTTTTAATAAAGACATCTCAACCTTCACAGTTACACGTCAAAACATCATGTCAGAATCATGCCCTCCTCACCATTTACTGACGGCTGACTCCAGGAAAGAGATAGCATATAAAATTCACTTATTTTTTCATGCTGCCACTGCAACCATTCTTACTGTTGAAAAAACTTTATGCAGAGCAGAAGGGAAAAAAGCAGCAATAATTTTTCTCAGCTAAAATAGATACAAATGCAGTGTGCATATTGCAAGACGTTATCAGGATAGCTCAGACACATAACATTAATGTAAGCATTTTATTCTGTCTCCTTAGCTAATGCTAGTTTTCTGTTTCTCTAGAATTTTCAGTTTAATTTGTGCAAGGGTTTTCACCAGATTCTCCATTTACCCACTTGGGCTAATTTCAGAGAAAAAAACACACTGTGTAGCCAAACATGATCACCCAGGTTTATAAATGATAAATTCCACCATAAAGCTTTATAAAAACCTTTATTGCAACTTAAGTCTTTATTTCTTTTAAACGAATAGCTTTTTTTTAGCATCAAAATGTCTTCATTGATTTTTACATTTAGGAGAAAGCTGTTCATGAAAATTAGTAAAGTAGGGCATGCATCATGGAACAAGCACAGCACAAATCTGGTGATGCCAACCTTTAGCCATGTCTCAGAGTCACTTGCAGCTTTCCGGTCGCACCTCTGTGCTGTCTTCCCTTCAGAGAGAGAAATTGCCTCTAGATCATACAATGTTATTTGCAATATTTCCAGCATTTTATGAATGTTATAAATGAGCAATGAAAAGATTCTGATTGCTAAAAAGTCATCACTTCATTTGGACTGAGAGTAGGCAGAGCAAACTCAAGCACTCAGGTGTAGCACCGATGCTGTGTTTTCCATATAGTGACTGTCAGGCACTTCCAGGGGAACAAAATCAAAGCAGCTGCTAAAACCTCACAATTCCTAGAGCTAAAACACAAGCCCTCTTGGATGTGACACAAAAGAAATCAAAATGTGTGTTTAAGCCTGTCTTTTCAAGCTACTTTTTTTTCTAATTTAGCAACAGAAACTTTACAGACAACTGAATAGAGCTTGTGTATTCATGATCTGGGCAGAATGGCCAAAGAGGAGACTGTATAGGGAAATAAATATTTTTTTGTTTTCTCACCTTCTGCAGCTTTGAAATGCAGCAAGTCTGGTGGATTCGGTAACACTAATAAAAACTGGAAAGTGGAGAGAGGAGAAGCAAGTTTCATTAAGAGGGAGAATTCTACATAAAATATACTGGAGCTGATGGAGGAAAGGAAGAGACAGCCAAGATGTTCAGCTGCAAGTGGAGTCCAATTTGATGCTCAGCGTGAGTTTAAAGGGAAGATTTTCTCAGCCTTAAAATAAAAGAGCAGTATTGGATGCGTACGGGGCAGAAAACTGTCGTCACAGAAATGGATTGTGCCGGGCTTGGGAAAAGCGAGAGTGGCAAAAGTAGCTCATTTTGTTACATTTATAGATGTGCTCATTTGAATGCTCCCAGGAGGACCAGCTTTCTGCGTCCAGACAAAATTATGCCGGCATCCCACCACGCTGCATCCCGGTGCTAAAACCTCAGCATAAAGGAGACCCACCACGGCTCAGCTGGGAATTTTGCCTTTGGATTTTGGGGAGCAGACCTGATTTCCTGCCAGCAGATCTGCTGCTGTCTTTCATTTCTTGTAGGATCAGCCCTCTGACATAAACAAATTGCTAACATCAAGGACCTGATCCTGCTTCCACCGAAATCAATACAAGTTTTGTCATTGGTTTCAATGGGATCAGGGATTCAATCCCACCGTTTTTGAAGTCAATAGGGTTGGGGTTTTCTCTGAATAAGCAAGGTTGTGTTGATACTGCAGAATGGGCCTAAATTATATCGACTATTTGGATGTAAACCCAAGCATAAAAACAGGATTAGGGGAAAAAAGGGAAATGTATGAGAAAGTGAGTGTAGAGCAGCATCCACGTCTGGCGTGCAGCAGGTCAGCAGGAGCTCAGCTGGAGCAAAGGCTGCAGTGGCAAAGCACCAGGGGGCCAAGTCCACTGGAAAATTTTGGGGGGAAGAGAGAGAAGAAATTCATCCAGGAGATACTTTTCAATCTGCCCCTTCTAAAGCAAACCTTTGAGTCACTCATCCTTTATTAAAAATAAACAAAACATCGACAGAAGAAATTATTGTCACATATACACACACAGTAATTGCTTCTGCCTCTCTGCTGCTCCTTCTTTCCCGTCTTCTCTGATACAGGGTTGTTTTGTGTTTCTGTAACAACTACTGGAAAATCAGAATTTATTGTACATATGTTTGTGTTCCACTTAATAAAAAATATACTTATATTTTCAGATAAACTTTGTTAGTAATTCATGAGGTAAGTGACTACTTATGCTAATAAGGGAGAAATATATTCTCAAGCATAATGCATTACATAAATTTGAATGCAAAATGTTCAATTATGAAGTAAATACAGGTAATGCAAACAGTAAATTACATCCAATAAAAATATATAAAGAATGTGTCTTCAAAGAGAGAGAGGCTTTTATTTGCATCTGTGAGTTGTTTAAAGAGAAAAGAATTAATAAATACTGAATTACTTTTATGATGATTTAGCTCATAATTTAGCAATCCATAACGACTCCCAGTAATCAGACTGTTGTTTCATACCCTCCAATATAAGGCAGGACTGTTTCCTCAGCAATTTTATCCCTACCAGATTATCTCGTCTGATTCTATTAATTCTCTCCCATAAATCTGCTAACAGTGATATGTGATTTACTTACCCTGTTAACTGATCTGAAGACTGTTAAAAGGATTTATCTAGCACTGCACCTAGGAGTAGTTTATGCCTTATCACTCTTACCCTGAAGAAGTCTCTCTGAAATCAGTTTGGCCGGTTTCATAGTTAAATTCAGCGGACACTGTTTAGTTCCACACCATAAAACAAGACACAAGATAAACAAAAGGAGCAGTAACTGTACTTAACGTGTTGGTCGTGATGCATGTTTAAGTCATAACGAATTACTCTGTGAGTCCATATAACACAAAAGCTGCACGTTTGCTCCTGCTGGATGTGGTGTGTGGGACAGGCACACGCGCTGCAGCGGCGCAAGCTCTGCCTCTGCTGCTGGCGTGCTCCGTGCAGGCCGACCCCAGAGGCTCTGGAGTTAATGTTTCACGGCCCCTGCACGGTCTGTCAGAAAACTCTCCCACAATAAATATACATTAGTTTGGAGGCTCATGAACCAGGTCAGCAGCACGCTGGGAGCGAGCAGGGCTCCACGGGCACGTCGTCGAACGGAGATGCTTGAAAACAAACCGGAGCAAGAAGCTGTGAGAGGGATAGAGGAGTTTTCTCTTTGCTTGGGGCAGGATTGTTACAAACAGTGCTGGGAAAAGCGAGAAGTCTCAGGGAATTGGCCTGCGATAATTGTGGAAAAACTGGAGACTGAATAGCTCTAATTGAAATGAAAGTGTGTGATTGTTATGGAAGAAACACTGTTAATAGAGGACTGTAAATGTTTAGACACCCATTGTGAATAGCCAAATAATAAAGAAAAATACTACTAAATCGAGAATTATATACTGTAGGGAGGAGAATGTTGCTTCTGAAGGTTATCCAAAAATTGCTAATAATCTTTTTTCTCTGCTGCACTGAACAGTAGAGACATTTTGATGCAGCAGTTCTGTGTAACAATCACACAAGAACAATATTGTACAACTAATAATTTTACTTGCTGTTCTGCTAGGTCAGAGCTTCAATTAATTTGCAGTGCTTGCTTACATTGGTATCAATTAAGAGACAGTCCCCATTAGCTCACACAATTTCATACTCTTTGTCTAGAGTTCAGAGTTTACTCAGGAAATTTACTCGTTTGCAAATGTAGCACTTTGAATCTTCACATCCAAACAAACTATTTTGTGGGGCTGGAGCCACATTTCTATAGCCATCTACTGCATGGCCTAGGGAAATACTACAACTGTACATTCTGAAATGCATTAAGCTTTTAATTTAAAATTATTAGCACACATTTTATGTCTCTCACAGGTAAGCATGTGAGGGATATATAGTGCCACATTCATCTCGATCAGGAGGAAAAAAAAAAAAATATAGGGAATTGGCCTATCCTGGGGGAATTTATGCTGTGAGCCAGAAGTTTTGTTGATTCCAACAAAAAAGTGAAGAAATAGGAAAGTCAGCCTGAGCAGTTAACTTGCATTAACTTCGTCATGGATTGCCATCTGTAAGATAAAGCTGCAGACGTGCACGGCTCTGTGTGTGCGGGTGTGTTGTGGGACGGTGCACAACTGTACCTTCATTTTGTTAGAAATGTTGGTAGCATTTTTTATCTTTACAGAATCGCCCCTATGATAATTTCTAGATCTAGTTATCTTCCTAAATTCACAGTATGCCCTACCCCTTTTAGCTGCCAGGAACAGTACATGCTGTATGACTTTCAGATGTTAGTACTGGCACTCACACTGATAATGGCATAGTCAGAAGATGTTATCCATTCGTAAATCCACTCGCCAAGTGCTATTTCCTAAGCGGAGATTCTTTGGCTATTGCAAATGATGACTTTCACAGTCGGTGAAAAATCACCCAGAGCCTTGCCCGCACCTACAGAGTGATACCCTGAGCGGGGTTATAAATAGCAAACTCTAAGGGGGGAAGGGACCGGGCTAGGGGAGAAGGGAGGATTTGAAGTACAATGTTCAAGAAGCAGGTTTAATATATGACCAAGTGTCAGAAGTCAGGTTTCTGAGAATTACTTTTCAGATAAACAACTTTATAGCACCGCACTTAATCTTACTTACTAGAGACATCTCATTTATCACGGAATTACAAGTAACTTTAATTCTATCGATATTGCCATAAAGCCCGGTCGGAAAATCGAGCCTGGCAGCCCCGGAGGCTGCGGGTCTCCCCGGGCCGCGATGGGACACGGCGGGTGCAGCCGGGGCCGGGCGGGACCGCGGCGGCTGCGGGGGCGGGCGAGACACGACGGGGGGGCCCGTCCTGTCCTGTCCCGTCCCGTCCCGTCCCGTCCCGTCCCGGCGCTCGGCACTGACCTGCGGACGAGAGATGGCGCTGTCGAGGTTCGAACCGAGCCGCTTCGCCGCTCCGCTCCAGCCGCCGCCGCTCCTCGGCCCCCGGACCGGCCCCAGCCCCCTCCCGAACGGGAAGGGGGGCTGGGGGGAGGCGAAAGTAAATACAATTAGTTCTAAATGTATTAAATTAATTAGTCCTGGCCCGCACGCCGAGTGCGGCGGGAGGGGGTGCGGGGGGGGAGGGGGGGTTGCAAACTTGCGGGGCTCTCGCACCTCCGGGCGGGCATGGG